>JACXGJ010004589.1:0-28824 GCA_016801105.1 Esox niger
AACAACCAAAATGAACCACACTACTGTGGTAAAACACTCAACATAAATAGGTTCCCCAATTGGAGGCAATAACGAACACCTGCCTCCAATTGGGGAGACCAAAACACATAGAGGTGGCTAGAGTCACCTCTTTTGGTCATGTCCTGACTATGGCCCCAGCCAGCGCAAAGATGGCTAGGGGCATAGCCAGGACATGACAATCCTATAGTATAGAAGCATAAATTCAAACTATGTTTATTAATTACGGTAACCTATTGAACAAATGGGGGGTCTAGCCTTCCATAAAGATTGTAAACTTGATTTGGTCTCAACAATATGTGTATGTGGTAACACATCATGCCGTGATGAAAAATACATGATCTGAAGCCCTCAGAAGAAAGATTACTGCTCTCCATGAGCCTGGGAGGGTTTACAAAGCCATTTCTAAGCAATTCAGAGTACATAATTACAATATCCGCCATCTACAAATTTCCAGACCACCAATTCAGCCTGAGAGCTAACCAAAAGATGCTCACAGAAGACCCAGGGCAACAACAATCAATGTCAACCCCATGTCTTGACACAATCATTGTCAAAGTGCATGAGATAACTGTCAGAAAGAGAGTGCCCAAACTTGGCCAACATGGGTATCAAGACACGACTGATATTTACCAGACAAAACCTTGGTAAAGACCAGAACTAGGTGAGAACAAAACACTAACTTTGAACAAAATAACCCTATACCATCCGTAAAGAATGGAGGTGTGGCATAATGGTTTGGGGCTGCTTTTCTGCCGGCCTGTTAGACATGCCCTTATTGAGTCAACCATGAACGTCATATTGTAACCAAAAATTCAGCAGAAGTTGAACCAAATATGAATCTTGCAAACTTATATGCCAAGACACAACAGAATGGCTCAAAATAAAAGAAATGAAGGGTTATGGAAAGGCAGTCAAAGTCCAGATCATCTTTCCTATCAAAATGCTTTGAAGAGACTTGAAGCGGGCCATGCATGTAAGAACGCATCCATACCTGACAGTTAAACAATACGGCAATGAACATCGACACTGTTCTTAAGGAACATAATATATATACACTGTTCTTCTAGTGTGTAATACATCTACAAATACACTATGGGAAGTTCTATGAGCAATGGCTGTATCTCATAGTAGAAATAAAGTGTGTTACAGCAGCTTTGAAGTGATCACATTTGATGCACCCAGCTACTGCTAAGAGAGATGGAGAGTAAGAGAGGGCGGGCCAAAGCATGAGATCTGAAAAGAGAGACAGAGAGAAATAGAGGGAGGGGAGCATGAGATTGGGAAAGAGAGAGGATGAGGGAAAGAGAGAGGTCACTTTGAGGAGCTGGATGCAGACACATGCCAAAGTGTCTTCCCTCCCTCACTAATCCCCACTATGATCCACTGGTGTTCTGGCCAATCGTCTGAGACAGGCCACAACCCGTGATAACTGGGCCCTAATCTGGGTCCTCCGCCTGCGAGCCGTCTACCTCAAACGCCAGCGGCTCAGTGCCAGCAGAGGAGTCGCAAGCGCGGCCATCTCCAGAGAGACAGCTAGAGGTTGTCTCTACATGGATGGGCACTTCGCAGCTCTGCGGGGGTGGGAGGAAGGGGCAACGCGGCAGCTGCTCGGGGCATATGGGCAGAATTCATTAAGGCTGGCTAAATAAGCCAATTGTGGAGAGACTGGAAGTGTGTATGTGTGAGAGAGAGTGAAAGAGAGAGATGGAAGAGGAATGGAAGAGAGGGAGAAAGGCTGACAACTCGTTACAGTACTTATGAACTCTGGGCATTAACTTCTGTTCCCTTAGTTCCTGCAATACCCATGAAGACTGATTTGAGGCCTACCAAATGACTAGCTGAATGGTTATTTATGTGTGACTCGAGGTAATTGAGCTGTGAGGAGCATATATTGTGTGTCTTCGAGGCTTTTGGCGTGTATCCCCAACTGTCATGAGATCTCTGAGCTTCAGGGAGAAATAAAGCTAATCACAGTCTGTAAATGTTAAACCTGCTTTCCCAATAGCTTTAGTGTGTAGCCCTGCATCTTTATTCACACACATGAACCAAAGACTACCCAGAGTGGAACCACATTTCTGTCAAGGCATAAAGACACACTGATACATACTAACCATTTGTGTGATTTTAGATATATACTTGATCTATTAATACGGTCAGAGGACATCCACCATGAGAGCTTCTTTCTTATCTGTAACATTCGGCTTTGGGACCGTGTGCAACATTACTGCATCTTCTAAGGTTCTATTGTTGGGTCTTCGTGAATGGCTGTTCTCTAAATCTGGGGAAAGCATGCATTTGGACAACTCTAACCATCTGTTAAGATGTTTTGCTTACGTAATGTACGCAAATCCCTTAGATGTCAATAGGAAGTGTGTTCAATGCATTTGAGATAATGGTGAAGGGGCTGCTCTTGTCGAAAAGCTGAAAGATAAAGTCAATGGCAAAGTCAATAACAGTAAGGTTGTGGGCTTTAATGAACAATGTTCATTTGACCACAATCAAATGGATTTCAGCTTAGCTGATTATCAACCTTGGACTTGTATCTGACAGAGGTTGCTGGATGGTTGATAAATCACGCAGAGGAAAAAAGGGCATTTTTATCTGCATCAGCTAATGCAAGAGACTTTCAAAAGAAACAGCAGAAGAGTCTTATAGACATTTCGGTCATGTCAAACTGAACCAGTGCAGTGAAATGTCACACATTGAAATGAGATGTTTTATTTGCAACCGACTAAAGCAAGTCAATTGTAGTTAATATGCAGATCTGGTGTCCAGCGGTAATACAGCAGGGTCCACACTCACATGAGGCTCCCTGCCAGAGATGGGGGACAATACCAAACCCACTGTTGTCTCTCCGATTCACTGGTCCCTCAATGATGCCCACTTTCAATAAAAATTCTTCAAACATTTTCTTTTATTTATGAAAAAAATACCTATTGCCATGGAAATAGAGACAGAATTCGCAAGACGAAGCACAACATGAGACAAGCTATGTGTATTTGATGGACAGAGCGTAGACATGCACCAGCCACCCAGGTCCCCCATCACATTCTGGGAAGGCTTGGCCTCATAACACAGACAGGGGAACCTGCTCCTCTTTCTCTCCTTGATCCCATTCCGTCAGCAGCTCTGAGGACACCTCTGTGAACAGATGATCCCAGTCCCAAACAACGTCCTCCTGGATGTGAACCAAGCGAAGGAGAGACAGGGAGAGTGAGGGGAATGTATAGAGAGAGAAAGTCAAATGGGAGGTGGCACAGAGAGAGAGAGAAGGGGGGAGAAGGAGACGGTGAGAGATGAAAGGGGGGTGAGAGGGAGAGTAGAGCGTGTTAAAACAGGCATCCTCGGGGTCAACCCCCCCTGACGTTCCAGAAACAGCTGGACACTGCCTCACAGGTAACACTGAGCACATACAGTAGACTCACCTCCCTAACCTCCTGCTCCGGAGCTAAAACCTTGGTGAGGAGTTTCAAGTCAATCTCCCCATCCTGGGGAGAGGCAGAGAACTTATGAGAACGCGCAAGCTTATAGAAACACACTGTTCAGACAGTGGCGATTGATACTGGATCCATCCTAAAAGGACCTCCATAAGGAAGAGAGGTAATCTAAAAATAAATGCTCTGTTGGACCCTGGCTGTATGTAGCCCATAAGAGTTGTCTTACCAGGGTCTGGAAGGCAGAGTACTTCATAAGGTCGTTGTCCAGATCTCTGTAAGTCATTACCCGGTTCACCTGGATGCTGGAGAGAAAAATCAACACAAAAAAAGATAATCCAGAACAGATGTACATAACCGAACACATACTAGTTACCGTTGTAAATGAATTTCACGTCTTTTCTCACTAGCCTGAATACGGCAGTCAAGTGGTCAATAGATGCCACCTTGACAATCGACATGCTGTGACACAGTAGAGGACAATCTAGAGTGTATCACTCTGTGGGACTCAGAAGTTGGAGGTAGTGCACACCGGGCTCGGAAAGTTTACCGAAGAACGGAGGCATCCATAGATGGGCGCCAAGTGGTAAACGCCTTCAATTGAAACCCAGCTGCTTATCTGTAGTCAGAATTAAGAGGAAAGTGACCGGGGCCTAGCAGTGCATGCCAGTCCTACTTACCGCACATTACACGCTACATTGCTCCCTCAATGAGTTCAATGTGGATATTATCTTGCACAGAGAGCGGGCCCCAGCCTAATAACCTAGAGCGCTGTCATAGCCGCGCTACACAGTGGACACATGTCGGTGTGTCTCTCACTGCCATGCAAATCAAAGGGTGGGGGTCCCGCTAACAGCCCCCCATAAAGCACATCCCAAGTGTTATCTCTGCAGAACAGCACAAAATGCAGAGACGCCTTCAACGTCACGATGAGAGAAGGCAAGGTAACAGTCAATGTCACCATCTCAGACCACTGCATTCTGCTCTTCTACTCTCCTGGATGTTCCCGCAAATGTTCAATGGCTTGGCTGGATCGTGCGCCAACCAGTGGGATGGAGAGTCTGATCATATATGGACATTAGCTTTCGGGTCAAAAAGAACGGAACGTGTGTGTGTGTGTGTGTGTGTGTGTGTGCATGAGAAGGTGTGCTGGTGTGTCTGTAAAAGCCTTTAACTTCATAAATAAACAAAACATTTAGTGATCCGATGCCAACTATGAGGAAGAGTGAAAGGAAGCGTGAGCGATGTTTACCGTACCTAGGAGGGGCGGCCACTTGCATGGTAAGATCTTCCTCCTGTACTTCGTCAAGGTCTGGGATCACTGGTATATCTAAAAGACATCCGCCAGAACACATCAATGACTCATCAACGTCAACGTCACATTCTTCATTGTAAAGCAAATCTCCGCATCTATAGCCTGAAGACATGAAACACTGGCCACTCACATGAAATACAGGACATGGAATACATCAAAGATAGTGTCTTCTTTGTGTTTGCTCTCACAGTTTGACTGTATGTGTGTGTAAGTGTGAATGTGTGTGTGTGTGGGAGTAAATTGGCATCTGATTCTTCCCCTCCCTCTCTCTCTCCCTACATCCTCCGTAGAGCTGCCCTGTCACAGTAGCCATGCGGCCATGAATATTCACGAGGCCAGGCGGCAGCTCTTCCTGCTGCGAGAGGGGCGCTGGCCAGGGGCTCCCCGGAAAGCACCCCCCGCCACCCCGGCATTTGGGCCCTGTCAGTGCCACCCACCCCCCAGGACCCACAGTGGCCGGCAGGCCGACCTCCGTGTCCACTCTGCCACTCGGACCGGAGCGGCGTCCAGCCATGTGCAAGAGTATTTGCTGGCGGGCCCATCTGTGTGGGGTCGGATGTCACGGTGCGGCCTGGCAGGGGCTGCGGTGCCAGGAGCCGCCAGCCCGCTGCTCAAACAGTGGGAACCCGCTTTAATTGGCAAAACGCAACAGGACAGAGGATGGCTCTGCTCCCAAGAAGGACAAGGCTAACTTTCACCGCAGATTTCAGATGGACTTTTGTTAAAGAGGGAGATGGGGGGAGCTTCAGCCATGCAGACAGACTGGGAGGTAATAGGACAAATTAATTGTTAAAGCCACTTAAATCCAATTGCATAATTAAAGTGAAATTAATTAGTTATGCCATGTTACAAACAAACACAACAAAATATACCTACAACTGTATTATGTCATGTTTCAAAGGACAACTACATCTACACAAGTGAAATTACCAATTCATTATCAACTTTGCAATTACAGATATGTCTGTCAACATCAAAGCCACAGATACAGTTTAGAACGTTGCCAAGTAGCATAGCACTCTGCATCCCATGGCTGGTTTGTCTCAGACCTTTCGGTCGTATATAAATGCCTGAGCCCTGTGGAGGGGATATTACTCTGTGCAGAGTGATGTCATTCAGGACGTCCTGATTCTGAAGCACTTATTATAAGAATAGGCGTGTTAACCCCCGTGTCCTGGCTTAACTTCCAATCTCCTTATCAAGGCATAAGCATCCCAAGTTTCAAATTGGCTAACTCATCCCACTCCTCCCTGTACAGAACAATTGTAAATATGCATTTGTGCTAAATGCATGGAATCACTAGTGACTGTATGTCACTTGGTTGAGAGTGTCAGGCTGTCAGCCAAACGACCGAAATATAAACAGAGTAGGAACCCATCCACATGCCCTCAGAGACGTCTAAGGTTTTACCTTTTTTTCACACAGGTTTTGGTTAAAGGCTGTGGAGGAGTGTTGCTACATTTCCTTGTGGCTCCTTCCAGACAGACAATTTGCTAGGTGTCAGTGGAGAGGCTGGGATAGAGCAGCTAGCCAGAGGGAGGGAGCAGGGATGTCAGTAATCTCTGAACACAGCACTGCACCCTGAGGGAACAGTCAATATAGGAGCTAAATAGAGGGCAGAAGATGGAGCTACGATCTGATGGAAGGAAATATCTGTACATCTGCATCAATGTTCTTTCATAATGCTTCCCAGAAAATACCCTGGTGGTTGCGAAATAAAAATGCTTTCAGAGGTTTAGTCTCTAATATTCTCCTATGCAGTAACTGTCTAAGGCAAATCATTCGGCAAAACGAAGGACACCAAAAGGAAGTTGAAGTAAAACAATTACGGTTCTGAATAATTCTTCCGTTGAAGAAAACACAGGGAAAAAACCTGGTCAAACCCTGTCAGCTTGACAAAGATAACAAACCACATCGTCAGTTGATGAATCAGTCCTTTCTCTTTTTTAATTAAACAAAATAAAAATGCCACACTCGTTTTGCTGCGGACAAGATTCATCTGTGTTTCTGATATCCAAATAAATGCGGGAGTGTGTATTTCATATTCATGAGGACCCTGTGACACTTTGTCCTCTCATTTACAAAGCACAGCGTTCAGCAGAATTGGTCCCCCCCGGACCCCCAATCAAATTTAATGGTCTTAGCGCAATGACATCAAAAAGCTTCGCAGTCCAGCTCTTTGCAAATAGCTTCCTGGGTTGCTCCCTCAACCCGCCCCCTACCTCATCTCAGCCAATAATGCACTATCAACACTATTCTATGACACTTTAAATTGTAACTTCACCATATGCAAACTATTATTAAGTGAAAACAGAACAACATCTTCGAGTGACCTTCAAATTCAACCTATCACTGGAGATAAAGAAGAGCAGCAAACGAGCTGGTGTATTTTTTTAAAGAAAGGGCAACTCCATCCGAAGGAGCCGTCTGTTGGAGTCCTGCAGGAACACTAGCTCAGATATGTCCTCCGTTCCCCAGACCTGCCTGGACATCTACCAAGGTTGCTTTGTCTAGCGGCCACTGGGTCAAGCGTATCCTTATTACATGGTCATGGCAAGTTTCCTCGCTGAAGCATGTAAATATCAAAAGGGGATAATTTGCTGTGAATGTAGACATCCTCCCGGCAGGCACGCCACAGTCAGCGACTTTGGGGACACCTCCCATCACCCGGCAGGCAGGGCGCTTAGAATCTAAGCAGGGAATCGGTAAGATGATCACCTAGGAATGGACTACATTTAAAAAAAAGGCTTATGGGACAATATTCAGCAGATCACTGACACAGAGAGAGAACTCTATAGTACTGAGTGAGTATTCTCCAATGCAACAGCACTAAACACACACCACTATGTCAGTAAAGGTTAACTTGCACAATTAAAAGAATGAAACCATTTTTTTGCAATTAACAATAGTTTTTTCCACTGGTAATTAGTAAAAAAAAACTGTAATTAGTAAAACAACTATATATATTTTACAAGGATGAAAAAGCGATTACCATATGGAACATACAGAGTTTAAACTCGCCAGCCTAAGGATTGTATTACTTTAGTTCAAGAAAGATGTTGATATCCTAATCTCTGAAAGATGTTGATATCCTAATCTCTGAAAGATGTTGATATCCTAATCTCTGAAAGATGTTGATATCCTAATCTCTGAAAGATGTTGATACCCTAATTTTGCAGGAGACATTATTTATGACTGATATCGTCACTCACTGTCTCAGAGGACACAAGAGGGTTAATTGTGCCATCACAAAAACATAAGACTGGCAGAGAATGGAGAATTGATCATTTGGGATAATTCAGAACTACAGTGTCCCATAAAAAGGATGAAAAGTCACATTTGATAAAAAATGAGAAAAGTTTGTCCTGACAGAAAAGGATGTTCCTGCTTGTAATGTACAATAAACTGGGTTTGTACTTTGTCAATGGCAGCTTATGGGTGGACTCTACTCAGCACAAAATACTACAAACTCATCCAGTGTCTGTGTTCTTTTGCCCATCTTAATCTTTTCATTTTATTGGCCAGTCTTAGTTATCGCTTTTTATTTGCCTCTGGCTGGAAGGCCAGCTTCCTGGTGTCGCCTCTTCACTGTTCTCATTGAGAATGGCAATTTGCAGGTACTATTTGATGAAGAAGCCAGTTGAGGACCTGTGAGGCATGTCTTTCTCAAACTAATCTGGTTGGAGACAGTTTGCACTGTTCTTTGAAAGGTGTAGTAAATATCTTCAGTTTCTCTGTAATTTCTCACTTGGAATAGCCTTAATTTCTCTGAACACAAATAGACTAATGAGTTTTAGACTAAATAGTTTCTTGCCATTTTGAGCCTGTAATCGAACCCACAAATGCTGATGCTCCACATACTGAAGTAGTCTAAAGAAGGTCAGTTTTATTTCTTCTTTATTCAGCACATGTATTCAGCTGTGCTAACAAAATCGCAAATGGGTTTCTAATGATCAATCAGCCTTTGAAAATGCAAACTTTGGATTAGCAAACTCAACGCACTATTGGAACACAAGAGTGATGGTTGCTGAATATGGGCCTCTGTAAAAAACAGCCATTTCCAGCTACAGTAGTCATTTACATTAACAATGTCAACACTGTATTTCAGATTAATTTGATGTTATTGTAATGGACAGAAAGTAGCATATCTTTCAAAAACAAGAGATTTTCTAAATGACCCCAAACATTTGAATGGTTATATATATACAAACACCCAATTTTAACAAAGTTCTGTATGATTCTCCTATATTTCCAGAGTCAAACTAAATAACATTGCATGTTTACTAATAATAACAAAAAATGACAATTTGGAACCACTTAAAATAAACACTCTCATAGTCCCACTACTGTTTGTTCACAAACCTGTTTGGCTAACACACAGAAGCCCTAGAGCAGAACATCCAATCACTCAGAATACATCATATTACAACACAGTTAAAACAAAACCACATTACCTATTGGAAACGAGCACAAAACTGGTTACTGATCAAAACCTAAGAGAAAGTACAGCCTCAGTGAGCACAGCCTTTCAAATAAGAAGAACAAACGTGACTCCCTACAGAGAAAAGGCTGTGCAATCGCTGTAGAGCCTGCCTTTCTGGAGAAGATGTTAAAACCAACATTGCTCTAAGTTCGAAAACATTGAAGGCTTCAGATTTCTCTGGTGAGAACAGCCTACCCATGGTTTTGCAGGAAGACACAGAGGGCTGTGGACTGGCAGAGCACTACTGTACATTGCTGCCTGTCAGACACTGAGTTACAAACTCTGAGAGAGCAACAAACCCCAACATGTCTGTTCATTGTATCTTGTGTTTTTATTGTTCTACCAATTGTGCAGTTGACACTGTTGAATATTGTTGATTAGTGTTAATTCTCCAAGGTACGCTTTGGCCATGTACATTCTTAAGTCATTATGAACTGATATGAGAGACGAATGAGATTTATTTAAAAGAGATGAGTGTTTTGGTCTGGCAGTGAGGGGAGCGAAGGCTAGCCAAGAGTGGAGGGGGACAAGGGGGCAGGGGCTGGTCCTTTCTTCTAGCCAGTGGACATAAGGGATAAGGTAGGGGATATAATCAAGATCGGAGGGGCTATCTCGCTGACTCTCAGCACTGCAATTTCCACTGCCCCTGCCCCTGGCACTGTATTAAGAGGTCTCCGTCCACTGAGGAAATCTTTCCAGCAGCATTTACTGGCTAAGAACCAGACCACTGGGGTCTCCACATAACTGACCCTTTCAGCCACTGTGTATGTATGTCTGTGTGAGTGTGTGTGTGTGTGAGTGTGTGTGTGTGTGTGTTTGTGTGTGTGTGTGTATAAAATCAAAAGCCTTTGTAAAAACAAAGTGATCATAAAACTCAAAGAGGATATAAAATGTTTACATTATGGTGTCAATCTAATTCCAGGATGGTGATGTTCATAACATTCAAACAAAACACTCTAGAAAATGAAACGTGTGAATAGTATACATTTTGATTAAGATGCCCCCTAAGCGTCTAAATGAACAGAAGAACGGTCAGCGTGTTTTATTTAATTATGCATGCATTAGAGTAGCAAAGACAGCCGCAGACAGCGAGCTTCGGGTTCCTCATTAATATGTCAATATGTCATCTAAAAGAAAAACAACTGATACAAAGCCAGCCAGGCAGCCAAGCCCTTGTCCTTGCTATGTATATAACTCCTTAGGTAAATAATGTGGGCCTGCAGAGGGCTAACTGGGGCTCACTACTCCTTGCTCTGCTGAGGCAATCTAGCATTATTTCCCCTGCTGATGTTCTGAGGACTGGAAGCATTATCCCAGGCTGTGCTTTGTTCAAATGTCCCCCCCCATCCTGACATTGTTTGTGATGCGGAGAGCCGGGCCCTGAGGTGATCGAGTCAAAGCGACAGCGCTGAGTGTTCCCGCTGGATCTACGTTATGCAGCGCCTGCCCCGGCGTGTGCGCACGTTCGTATGCGGTGCGGCGTTCGTGTGCAAGCCTTCGAGCGCGTGCGTGTGCACAGAGAGCGCATGCGTGTGCACAGAGAGCGCGTGCGTGTGCACAGAGAGCGTGTGCGCGTTAAACACTCAGCAGGAGAAAGACCCTTAAATCTTGTGATTAATGTCGTTTTTAAAGATTCTGTGAGATGTCACTGAATGAGGGGGATCACCAGCGATCCCCGTAGCCACAATCCTCTAACTACAGGAAATAAACATATTCACCTGTCCCTTTCATCAGAAATGACTGTGCGATCTTAGGTGGTTGAAAGTTGACTCCTCTGTAGCACCGAGAGGAAATATGTAGGGACCAGGGAGTGTCAGAAAAAGCGCTGAGCCGAGAGGCTGCTTATCTGCTCTTTTTCCAGTGGATGAATGTGCTATGGAGGGAATCGTCTGTGCCCGCCAGAAGACACGCGGCCCCGGGACGCAAGGCTGCTCATACCTCCTTCATCATCCCAGCCCTGGGGGGTTTGCGGTCGCAGACGTCGACTGCAGAAACAGGAAGTGGGAGAGTATGAATGATGGACGGCTTTCAGCGGTGAGGTCATCGCGGGGAGCTGGACTCTGACTGGGCTGTGCTTTGATGATGGGCCTGAGTGTGTCTCTAGATCAGCCTGAGAGGCGGCTGTCTCTAGCTCTGTCTGCTGCAGGCTGACTGGGACTGGGACTGGGTCTGGGTCTGGGTCTGGGACTGGATCTGGGACTGGGTCTGGGTCTGGGACTGGGACTGGGACTGGGACTGGGACTGGGACTGGGTCTGGGTCTGGGACTGGGTCTGGAACTGGGTCTGGGACTGGGTCTGGGTCTGGCACGGTGTCTGGGACTGGGTCTGGGTCTGGGACTGGGTCTGGAACTGGGTCTGGGTCTGGCACGGTGTCTGGGACTGGGTCTGGGACTGGGTCTGGGTCTGGGACTGGGTCTGGCACGGTGTCTGGGACTGGGTCTGGGACTGGGTCTGGGTCTGGGACTGGGTCTGGCACGGTGTCTGGGACTGGGTCTGGCACGGTGTCTGGGACTGGGTCTGGGTATGGGTCTACAGGCTCTGCACCATCAGTGGGACTATCCTGGGCTTCAGCTACCCCGACAGTCTCCCTCCCCAGGATACATCAAAACAAACCCGGCACAGCACCGGACATACTACTGAGATGGGCTGCTTGTGAACACAGCATAGATCAGAGGACTATTTCGCGACTCTGTCGGGGTCATTTTCTAAGCCTGTGCTTCAGCCATCATGAGTGAAACACCCCATGCACTGTAGTCTCTGCCATTTCACCACCATCTATTCAATGCCTGATATGTAAGCTGGGAGCATGGAAAAACTAAAATAACAGGCTAACATGGCTTTCAACAATAAAAGTGATGACATCTCAAGCAGGCTGGCTTTTAATCATGCTAAGTGATTGTTCTTGGAAGGTGAGGATTAGTTGGAACCAAGGACAAACTCAAAGTATTGTCATTTCCAATTCAGACAATTATGCGCAAACCAACACTCAAACTGGTCCAATTTTGCTACGGTATTTTCTTTAAAAATATCTATGTAATTTAATCAACAACTGAGGAAAATAATGCAGAGTGAAAAGAAAAACACTAGGTGTACTTACTCTTCCATGTCTTCCACAATGGCCGGTCTTCTTCCAGACCTAAGGAGCCAACAGAGAACATCATGTCTACATTTAGCAACAAAGAAATGCAAAAGGAAAGTAGAAATAAAGCACCATGTATGAAATAATCCAGTTAGTTCCCTGCAACCTGATGTTCTAGTGCCTGTTGGGGAGTTCAACTTCACAGAACAAAGTGATTGTTTTCTGGAATGGATTGTAAAATGTTTTTATGTTATTACATTTGTAAATTGTGTTATTTGTATGAATTGTGTAAAAGTGCCCTTTCGCGGAACAAGCCTTAGTCTCAAATGCAACTTGCTGTGAAAATGTATTTTATTTTCCACCATATAAATAACATCAATTACATTTTCACTAACAACCCAAAGACGAATACTGTTGTGCCTCTATCCTTCTGGTCCGTCAGCCACCTCCACTGCTCGACCACAGTGCTAATTACAACTCCATTTACACAGCACACCTTGACTGGCGCGGCATGGCACGCCCGATACACACAGAAACCCAATTCCTGTCTTTTCACACATTCTCACCTCAACACACAATTCTAAGAATAACAGTTTCACACTGGAAAACAGGGAAAGACGGTATTACACAAAAAGGTGCCCTTGTACATTTTTTCAATCTAACCATCAGCAAGGCAGGGAGAATCTGAACATTTTAGACAACAACAGTGTGGGTATGTTCTGCTGTGAAGACAACTTTTTACAAAGTTACTTCAAATATGAGTGTTTCTGGAAGTCTTTTTAGAAGCGATGCATGGGACTTTTTCCCAGGTTCTCCCAGTTAAGGAGTGCCCCCTACTGGTTTTAAAGGAAACATCCGGTGGTTTTCTCTGGACCAGGATTGCATAGGGTTAGTTACTGGTAACTGCCTAGGTTAACCAGTAAACAAGCAGAAATTATATTACCTTTAAGAATTTCATATTACATTTTTCTCAAGAGATGTAGCGACACTTTTAGGTTCTTCAGATCACAGGTGTGTTATGATTTTCAAATAAAAAATTAGATGACAAAGCTTATAAAGATTATCATAAATTTAGACCAACAAGTTAGTGAATCCCATTGCTATAACATGAGTGTTTCAGTATAATATAGGCTTAATTGATTTATTTGACACTGTCATTTATTTAATTCCGGTGTGTCAATATTATTATGTTTCTGGCAAAAAATGTAGCATTTGAGAAAATATCTAACGTTTGAAGGGTAAAAAAGTCATTTTTGATGAGATGGTTTTTAATTTGTTTCCTTTTTTCCTTTGGGCAACCGACAACACAATCTATATTTTAATTTCAAGTTCAAGTATGCATCTACTAAAATAAACACAGATTTGCTGATTTAAACCAAAACGAAAAACTTGGTAATTATTGGCTTTTCAAATATACTGCAAAATAAAAAAAGCTTTGCATGACAAAATAATTATTGCCCTACGAAGACATTTCCGATGTGAAATGTAATATTAATTTATTTAAATATATCTAAAACTATTTAAATTGCAAACATTTTATAAACATTTAATGTATGTAATGTCAAAATAATTTATCTTTTATTAGCATTTAAATGTATAATTAAAAAAGAAACATATTAAATTGGACATTTAGAGAATTTTAAATGTACTTATTAACATGAAATGCTAAAAGAATAATAATCCAGTTAAATAATTTAAATCTCTTCTCACTGACATGATAAATTATAATGAAATACTTGTATTTTACACATGTTCACTTAATGAACAGGCAGTGCATCAGCATACACTCTGGGGTAGAAGCCACCAGAGGGCTGTAAGAGGGCTACGGGCTCCTCAGACAGGGAGCTGGGTACCAGAGGTATCAAACACTGGCCAAAGTCCAGGCAGAGCCAACCCCCTGAACCACCTGTCTTTAGGGCCTGAAGGAGCAGACTCAGCAGAGCCTCTCAAACACCCTCCAGTCTGTACTGGGGAGATCGTCACGGCTGTGTCACGTGACCTCTGCTCTATTACATATTGCTTAATTCAGCCATCAACCCAACCAATTCACTGAGATAATAAAAACACATCATATTGTTCTATTCATGATCTCCATCTTTGTATGCTTCTCACAGTGACTACAGCCACAGAAGTAGTGTGATCCTTTCTAACTTCTACCCCGATGGACAGAGAGGCTGCAGATCAGAGATGGCTAGGCTGAGGGAGCCCACCTTACTGCCCTTGGCGTGTGTCCTGTCCTGTGTGGCTGGCGCCAGGGGCGGGGCCACTCACACTTAACACACATTACAGGCTTCTTGATTAAGACTCATGTAGGCTGAAGTGATAGACATGGTAAAACTGTCTGGAAAAAGTTGTTAGGGATAAAATATATTGTGACAACCTGGCTTCAAAGGTTCATCAATAAACTGACAGATCATTTAGTGTCAATTAGGAGTGATAGATCGACAAATCCTGGGATTTCTGCACTGGGATTAGTGGAAGGAGGGCGGCAGTGATTGAGCATGAGGGGTGACATTGAAGGGGAAAAGTCCTTGCCGGTTCCGGGGGGACCATTACTTACTTTGTTTCAGAGAGGATCAATGCACGTGAGAAACCTTTAACACCTCCTGTATTTCAAACGCGAGAATCAAGACGAGCTAACCCAACACAGGGAGGCGACACTCTGACCTTCCCAGAGTGAGAAAGGCAAATTGAGATTGCTGTTCTCTTGACTTGCACTAACAGTGCAGAAAACCATGCAAATAAACCCAATCGAATCAGCTTTATTCAATTTAACGTGTGGATTTATGCATCTCCCCTGCTCTCCTTACCACAGAGAGTGGAGAAAAGTGCTGGATGGAGCCAACTGGAACATTGGAGAGCGTGTTCCATGCAGAACACAGTCACACTGATAGCCAATAGGGAGACATACAGTAAAAGTATTGTTTTGAGGGAGAATTCAGCTGAACCAGACATTGCATGTGTCTTGGGTGGGAAATATTGATGCATTCAGTTACTAATGAATTCACAGCAGCATGTTTGTTTAAAGGGCAGCGTGTGTTAGTTAGACAGCAATCGTAAGAGGTGATAAAGTGGTCTAACCCCTGTGATGAAGCTGATAGCTGACTTACAGTGCCCTCCTGTGGCTGATACATTAACCATGTCAATTACCATCTACCAGCTCAGATGAAGATGAATGTGGAGTTCACTGTTCAGAGAGGCTGCCTAGAACATTGTTGATTCAAAGCTTAAGTGTAAAGAATATGCACTGATTAATAGCCTATTCTCTGTCTACAGGATGGGAGATCATTAGTAAGAAAGGAACATCAACCACATGCCAGAGACGTGCATATTGGAGACTTTGAGGTCAGGTTATCTAGAAGCTGAGTTATGTAAAGAGAAAATACTCACTTGGCAGACCCAGATCCAGAACTCTCCTCTGCCCAGCCTCCCTGCCTGCGGGCTGGTTTAGTGGGGGGTCCCTGTGATGAGAGAGAGAATAAAAGGGAGGCATAACAGAAGTCTGACAACACCAAATATTCAATTCAATACACGTAGGTTATAAACAACCAGTGGAAAACATTAAATATCGAACAAATAATCCAATAAGGTATTGTGGCACGTGAGTCCGAATCCCCGAGAAAAGAATACGTTTGATCAAGCTTAATCAGAAAGAAAAGAAATGCGGCATTGCTAAACATCCAACATCCAACACAGAGCACTCCCTATGATTTTAGAGTAGTCAACTAACCCTCTTGACTTTAAAAACACTCCTGCATCTGAGCTTGTTAGGTGTAGGTTACATTCTCACTTGCTTAAAAATGAAAAAGAAATGGCATGCGCAACATTGAACCATCTATATGCAAACCATTGTTCTGTTTTTTGAAGCTATAAAGCACAATGGGTGTGGTAAATGCACATACCAGTTAACATGTTCTGAGGGGGTGGTCATGAACACTTCAAATTACATCAAGAAGCATGCAATTCTGCTAATGTCTGTGACAGAGTTTGCCTGTTATGTTATAATGAAGTAGGTGCCAAATGACTTGATTACGCTAACATTCAGTGGTGAATTTTTGGTTGAGATAAAATTCACTTGCTTTTTTGATCCAGCTTGAAATTTTCATGAGCGCAGCCTCCTCTCTATTTCGATTGGTTGGTCGCCTGAACCAATCAATTTATTTCCGCCCAACATGTTGGAGTAAGTAAAACTGGTATGTGCCAGGTATAAGGCCAATATACCATGGCTAAGACACACATAGTGGTGTGCCTGAATAAGGCACTCAACTGTGGAATTTTGGAAATATGCCACAAGCCCCTGAGATACCATACTGCTATTATAAACCAGTTATCAATGTAGTTAGAAAAGTAAAAAGTGATGTGATACCCATCGTACTGTGTCATAAACATGACTTTCAGCCAATCCGCATTCAGGATTCAAACTCCCGGGTTTATAATATTATTTTAACTGCGGTCAAATCACAGAGCATGAACCTATAGAGTGTGGGAACGGCCACACAGAGGACTGCCTGGGGCTTCAGTCTGACCTAAAATAACTTCACAGGAAAAAATGACCCTCTCATTCTTTGATTCTGAAAATAGTACTGAAAATAGTCAATTGAGTTTGGATTTTGTCCTGAGACCGGGGCCCAGGGAGTCAGGGACAAGCACTTGAATGAAATAATTCCTCAGAGCACATAAGGGTGGGCAGCAGGCAAATGAATGTGGAAATAAAGACAACATTCTCATTACCAAATTGGGTCTGCAAAGGACACAGTGGCCAGGAGGAATTTCTTTCTTTTGACATGAAAGAGGAAATAATCTAGTTCCTTCACCAAAGCCATTAATAAATGTGAATGTCAGTGTCAGGAGATGGAGGGGGAAGCTTGCTGCTAGTATTAAGAGGGGTTGAGGCTGAACAAGTAATTTCATGCAATTAGTAAAAAATGGGATTTCAACAAGAACAAGGGAGTCTAAATTAATGACGAATCTGGCAGCTTATTGATGCAGTTAAATTCCTCCGAGTAAACCCGGCTTTTACAGTCTGCTAACAAGACTGATGCTTCAGAGGGTCCTGTGTGAGTCAGAGCTCATGAGAGCAGGTTAAATACTGATGGCAAAGACAATGCATAAGAAAAGTAATCATTAAAGGTGTAGCCAATCTTTAGCTTCCAATGACTTTTTTGAACATGAAAATAACTAACATTAACATGCCAACAACAGTTTTCTAGTAGTCAAGTGTATGGGCCGAGTGTATGAGCTTTATTGAAGAGAATACGGCAGGTTGAGGAACGTCCACAAGACTGTATGACCATATATGAACTTTACAGTCATAGGAAAATGACTGCAGCGCAGAAAGGCAATAAGGTCATCATAGCTAAGAGGTAGGCTACTAATTTCCATTCTAGACTTTTCTAAAGGTCCAGGAATTAGACCCTTGTGGTTGACAAACTCAAACTAAGAGCTCATCATGTATGCAGTTCATCCAGTGTTTAAAAGGATGCAAAGAATGTGAGCAATTAGTGGGTATTTATAGGAAGAGCAGACCAGGGCTGATAAATAAACCTACCCAGTCGCACGCCACTGGAAAAACAGGCATTTCAAGTGCACGGCAGGTCACTAGGGGCGCGAGAATCCTGATTCTACACTAGGAAAGTTGGCCTAATTTGGGAAGATTACCGCTAAAGCTTCACTGGAATCCCTGGTCAGGGAATGTTGGCTGACTTACAGTTTGCCATTCACAGGGACAAATAAGACCTCCATACCATGAATGCCAATGCTTTGGAGTAGAGGTTCACATTGTTGAATGTCCTTTTCAAATAAAAAATGTTAAGCAATTATGCCCGTGTGGAAAAGGAGCAACAGCTTGTAAAAATCAGCTTGGTTCAATACAGAACATCAGTTGATCTTTGGTTTGAGATGATACGATGAAAATTCAGGACTTTTTTATGCTTGAAAGACTTTGGTCCCAATATTACCATTTCATTCAATGCCATACAGCATAACCAGAGATAATGGATATAATGAAGAGATCCTTGTCTCCACCCGAACAATGAGATTCGCTGTACAGAGCAGAACAGGTTTTAACTAAGTCAAGTTCAAACCAATTCCTCTACCTGGATTGGTGGATACATGCTGCTATTTGAATACAGTGCTGAATATTCAATGAGGGTTAACATCAACCGCCTGTATTCACTGTAGATTGAGATTCGGGACAGGCTTTGAGAATTTGGAAAGAGACCTTGAATGTTAACATTGCCAGGATGTAACATGCATCAAACATGTCGAAGTACAACCTAATAAACTAAGACAGTCTGTGACACCAAATGTCAGATTTTGTTGTAATATAATCTGACTGCTATCCGTGGATGCTCTGAAAATTCATTTGCATCTTGATAAAAATCGACATGCTCTGATTGGCTTCCACACAAAAAGTCCACACTTAGTAAACAATTGTGCAGCAACTTAATGTTGTTTGTTTACATTGTAGGTCTGTTCTCCTGAATCTCCTAGTTGAACCCCAAAATATGTCCAGACACAAAACATAAGCCATCCACCATTCATTCTGATTTCTAAACCACAACTACAGTGGGCATGTTTCCTACCAGTCTCTCAGCAAATGATGGCATTGAGAGGTACCGTGGCCACTTGACTTGCATAACATTTCTGGTATGCCAAAAAAAACAAAGTCCCTGGCGGCAATCTGCTGGTCGATGAGCTTGCTTTGTGCGGTGTATGCAGACGGAATGCCCTTTTCTTTCAAAAAATCTACTTGCTTCTCCATAATTGACAGCAAAGGACATACGATCAGCCCCATCGACTTTAGTCCCTGTGCTGCTGACAAGTCACAGACAGCGGGCCATGCTTGGTATACAAAACTTTAACCGCTAGATTTAGTTCAACAAGCCAACACATCCTTTTGCACAGGGTTAAATATTTCAGGCAGAGTAGCTGAAGATCCTTAATTACATTAACGTTTTGCACCGAGTACACAGCAAAACGAAAGCAAAATGCCCAACATTGCCAACATCTATTTTCAGTAATATTACAATACTGAAGAGAGGATTTATTTTTGGAAGTATATAGAACTGTCAATGCCCTGGTTAGGTGGTTGTAACTGTATTCAGATTTAAGAGTCACATACCAAATCCTGAACAATGGTATTTTCCCTTCACCTGAAGGGAATTCCCATCAAATTAAGTGATTCTGCAAAGCCCTAAATACAATCAGCTTTCAAAGGTTTTGAAAGCCTCTACACTGCTTTGCACACTGGATTTTGGCAGTTTCTATTCCTTGAAGATCCTATGAAGCTGTCACACTGAATTGTCATTGTACTTCGACAGGTGCCCTGACTGATGTTCAATGGGATTTAACTTTAGCTGGGCCATAGGCTGAAGACACTAGCACTGTCTTGGCTGTGTGCTTCACCCCAGTCTAAGGTCCTTTGTTCTCTGGAATACCTTTCGAAGGCACTGTATGTAGGCAAAGAATGATCAAACCAATTGAAATCCACCGAAATTGCATATATCACTCTTTTTTGTATATTTCAGTTGGCTGGGAGCAACAGACCTCTAGCTGGGCCAGACATTGGTTGATGTTTTCATATAAGGATGTCATGTGACCAGTTACCAAACATGCTCTCAAGACTGGATAGTACTCAGCTTATTTATTCGGCTTTTGAATATTTTGTCCCATACTCAGGGGATGCCATTTGGAGTAATCCTAAGTTAAACATTTTGGTGCATATAAGAATTATTTACAATCATTTATAAAATATTAAACAAACTATTATTGTCATAATAAAGGGCTCAGCTATAAAAGTGACCTTGGTCTCAGATGATTAGGAATAAATACTATAGACTTCAAGTTGAGTCATCAGCATACAAAAAAGATATATACATGCATACATACACCGATCAGCCATAACATTATGACCACCGACAGTTTGTCATGGCACCTGTCAGTGGGTGGGCTATATTAGGCAGAACTGAACATTCTGTCCTCAAAGTTGATGTGTTAGTAGCAGGAAACATGGGCAAGCGTAAGGATCTGAGCAACTTTGACATGGGACAATTGGTGATGGCTAGATGACTGGGTCATAGCATCTCCACTGCTGAAAGCACCTACAATGGGCAGGTGAGGATCAGAACTGGACCACGGAGCAATGGAAGAAAGTGGACTGGTCTAATGAATCACGTTTCCTTTTACAGCAAGTGGATGGCCGGGTGTGTGTGCTAAATTACGCTATATTACAATTCTGATTGGACATTTCGCATGATTCATCGTTAAAATACACTTATTACATATTTGGTTAATAAAATTTCAAATTCAGGGGTAGTATTTTTTTATTTTGAGTCTGAGAATTGGCAATGCTGTACAAAATAAATATTCTAGCCATATTTGAAATAATGAAAACCATCACTTTGGCATCAGTTGCAGTAGGGAAATAGGGAAATACACCTTGCCTAAAAAAGGTATTCAATGTGTATAACTAGGGCAACATTGAAGTCAAAGAAATGTTTACTTTTACAATAATTTTACATGAAGTGAACAGCATCTTACATAAAATGTACCACATCTAAAGGAATTACTTTACTGTAATATGCCTACATCTATAAAAGCAGCTCAGAACAGTGCATCACTTCAATACATTTAGAGACGTTATACCACACAGTGAAGTATTCCAAACAGAAGTGACAGCTGAGTAAGTAAGTAGATAGCTAGCCGTGCGTCCTTGCTACATGATTAAACATGTTTTGATGTTTCCCACGGTCTCAAGCTATGATTTGAGCCAGGAGTTCAAGGGGTCAATGTCAAGGGACAGCAGTTACCAATGCAAATTAGAGGACTGAATAGAAACCCCAAATGGTTTCTTTATCATCCTCTGACATGAGCACAACTGACCCCCACTGGCCTGGCCCTGGACTAAAGTAGTTGGACAAGGCTCAACTCTCAGCTTGAATCAGTGGTAAGCATGCCAAACTTCCTTTGCAATGGGATCAAAAGCAAGATCGAGCTAGCAGCTTGAATATCTATATTTATATAATTTAATGTATTAGGAATTGAGAATGCAATAGTCTAGTATACACTATGAGTTACAGCATATGTTGTGGTATAATGTTACTCTTCCGAGTTTGAAAAAGAATATTGCAAAACCATGCTATCATTGCTTAGCAAAGTACTCTCATACATTACCTCTTCCTGAGTTCAAGCATAAGAAATGATTGACATGTATATAGGTTACATTTGTGTACAGTAAACTTCACGGCAGTCAAAATAAGTGATATTTGTTTTTGTACAGCTTAAAATGTATCTATAGTTACCTCTCCCGTTGATGTGGAAGAAGAGGATTTCCTGACGTGTCTAGATTCCTCTAGGGATGTTTGCTCTGCAGCCTGTCGAGCCCGTCGACCCAACTTTGCAACCTAAAAAGAATACGTAGTTACAGTAGCTGGCTCGCCAAGATGATATAAATGAGAATATTAAAATAACATGAAGACAGTGGTAACTCTCAAGCATTAGCTAGATTTGAGATATAATTGCTGGCTAACCTTAGGAAGCTACTTGCTGTGGTTAATTTGATAGCAATGCTTACTACACTGTTAGCCAGCTACAGTAACTACTTAGTAACGACGTACATTGCACATAGTAAGATAACTGTCTACCAAGCAAGCTAACGTTAGCTGCCTGGAAAATGCACTCCGGATATAGAGCGTTAGCCCCTCGCCAGAAAGTTTAATGTTTGGAATCTCAAACGGTAAATGCTTCTGTAGTGATATATTCTGTATAAAAGCTGAAAGCATAATTCTCTCACATTTTTTACAACTCCACTGTCTCCGAGTTGGAGATTATCGTCCATTTTTCCTGTTTCCTAGCGTTTGCAGAGGTCTCTACTTCCTGGAGATCCAGAGCGTCACACAAAGCAACCGTATCCATGGTGACACCAGCTAGGGGGCGTGGTGTGTGGTCCATGCTCAGCCCAGGAGACAGTCCAAGGCCTACAGCGATGGGAAAAGGTCTATCATCTGTTTATTGCTGACTTTTTAAGTCGGTGTCAGTATGGGCAGCACTGTTGAAGCCATTACCATGTTGAGTTATACATTTCCGTATAACTAATTGGCTGATCCTCTGTGATTAAGTGATCGAGTGATCAAGCAAGAGGGATAGCGAATTAATTGAGAATTCAAACCCAGTTGACTATGTTTAAATAACTGATTCCTTCAGTGTCGATGTCCATGTTTGAATGTGTATTCTTACTGTAATGCCGTCTATTCTTGCCTGATTACACAAACACATTGGAATGTCAAAAATGATATTAACCTCCATTTTAGATAACTAAACCCACGTGGGTCTCTCTCATTACTGACAACATCAGAGCTAATTTCCTTTCCTCTCATATTCTCACATTTACTGTATATAAAGGTATGTCAACTTAACATAGACATACCTCCAGTCCAAATACACAGTCATATTGGCTCTTCACACTGTCCAAGCTAACTCCCTCTCCTCCGTTGTCATCCTCCTATATCAGTCCTCTGCCGTAAAAACGGAGTCATCAGATCTTATGACTGGGTGTGTCAGGTGTGTCAGGTTCTGCATATGCGGAAAGTATATGTGCCTGGTCCTCTGGTTCTGGTTCTGGACCCCCATCTCATCTTTCTATAAATCAGATCACTTGACTCCATCATATTCTGTCATGGTCTCTCATACAGTATTAATGTTGTTGAGGTGACACTAAACTACTTGGTGGCAGCACACATGAGCATGCATGCCTGCCTGCCTGGCCATCTCTACTTGGATGTCACCATCTAAAGCATTACTTTGACAAAGCAAAGCTGCTCTTCATCCAGTGGAAGGTCTGTCCACTTCAAAAACTCTCCCTCATAGTTGATAACTCCACGGTGTCGCCCTCCCAGCGTGAAAACAACCTTGGTATGACCAAGCACAAATATTATTTCAGGCACATCTTGACTACTGTAACTTATGCAGAATGCTGCAAATTACTTGATGTTCAACCTTCCCAAGTTCTACCTTGACACATCTTTCTTCTGCACCCTTCACTGGCTTTCAGACCGTGGAACTTGCCTATGATGTACCTAGGGGAATAGCCACTCCCTACATTCAGGCTATGTTGAACACCTACATCCATACGCAGGCTCTTTGTTCTGCCGCCTCCAGTCTCTTGGCTGTCCCTAAAACCTCTTCTCTCTCCTGGAACCCCAATGGTGGAACCAGATTCTGCTTGAAGATAGGACTACTGTTCCTGCCAATTTCTTGAACATTTATGAAACCCTGCATATTTTCAGATTATTTAAGACAAGTTAGTTTAGCTTCTTCATTGAGTAAAATATACTTTCTAATCCTGTCTCACTTGGTTGTCCCCCTAACTTATTATTAGCCTTACATACCTTGTAGTCTGGGATATAGCAGCATCACTGTAAAAGGTTTGGTATTGCTCTTTTGAGTTTATCTCATCCAGGCTGCAGAGTTTATTTTTGCTAGTCAATGGATAGTTGGGTGCATGCCATCAACTGGAAGTCCAATGTTGTTTACTAGGATATTGCCAGTGGATGTTGATTTAAGACCATTGGAACTGGCCGTATATAGAGTTGCTCATATAGAACCTCCCACTAGAACAAGACAACACCAGTTATTTCATCACAGTGAGTTCTTGCCATCCACAACTAAAACCTCATGCTACATCTCAACATATTTTAGTGGTAGAGTGTTCCATAGTCCCTAGGGTAGTGTAATTTGATTTTAAAAAAGCAACATTACTGACATTTTGTTGTACAATCAATTATTTCAACTATTTTTAAAAAGCCAAACATACTGTGGGCACTTGTTGGATATCAGCCTGTATGCTTTAATCCCATGACCTCGGACTGTCAGCATAAAGGCTCATTTTAAAGTATATAAAATACAAAAACCGAGTAGGACAATTCTATCACTACATCACTGTCTGAAATGTGCAGTATTACTGTATGACTTAGTAAGTTTAGTTAGTTAGTTTATGAGGTCCACTAGGGGGCAGACTCTCACTTCTTAATGATGTTTAATGATCTGGGTCCCAAACTATATCGTCTCCTGACGTAACATACTTCTGAAAAATACTACATATATGTTAATCACATACCAAACACACGTTGTTTATTTCTCTACTTCCCTACTTGACATTAACTTAAAATAGATAGAGTGTGAATTGTGCTGCAAGAAAGTTGACTGTGTGGTCAATATCTGCAGTCCCTCCTTCTCAAACGTCACAGCTAGCGCTTACTATAAAATATCCGGGAAAGCACAGCGCGCCCATTGAGTACAAGACTCTAGTCGCGTAAAAGCGAGAGGAGCGTAAGGGCCACACTGACTTTATCCAGCAACAGTTGATGGGGTGAAATGCATTTTGTCATGATAAAATAGACTGAGAAATAGGGAAAACGCAAGATGTCGAAAGTGTGACAGAATATTTGAAGAAAGGGAACAGCTAAGTTGAATAAGGGGTCTCAGATAAGATTATTTTCGAGAATGAACGGGAATATTCTTGGAATGCACACGCGGATAGCATCCAGATGACAGTAGCCCTATATTGACAAGATGGGATTCCTCGGGAAAAAGAACTCAATGACCACCTAAATGCAAAAAAATTGAGGATAACGTTTGAGCTGGAATTTCGTCCACATTATTAAGGTGCTTTTTCTTTTGCCTCTTTACCATACTTATATTTCATCAGTTTATTAGCAAAGCAAGGGCAGATAGAAATATGCATTTGGGAAAAGCCCTTCTGTTTTTCCTCCTGTTGAACTGTGTGACCATGACTTTGTCACTATCCACTTGCACCACTGTGGACATAGACCACATAAAGAAAAAGAGAGTAGAGGCAATCCGAGGACAGATTCTGAGTAAACTTCGACTGACCAGCCCGCCACAAACAGCAGGTCCGAATCAGGTACCGTTTCAGGTGCTGGCGCTCTATAACAGTACGAAGGAGCTGATCGAGGAGTTGGGGAGAGACAGGCAGCAAAGTTGTGGACAGGATAACACGGAGACTGAATACTACGCAAAAGAGATTTACAAGTTCAATATGATAAATGGACCACCAGAAAACAGTAAGTGCTGTTAATTAATCTATTTTACGCGGTTTACGCATGAAGGACACTTTTTTTATCCATGCGCTTTGTTCGTTTTATTATTACCTTGTGATCTACAAAACAGCTGATCGTGTTGCCACCGTGGCGTTAATTATCTAACTTTGCTAGTGATCAAAAGCCTGCTTATTAACATGTACACAGACCATCTTCTCCGTGGAATGAATCTTGCAGACCATGTCTGATGATGCGTAATTCCCTAATGCGAATGCCACAGCCGGTGACCAGCACATGCAGATATGATGTAAATCTCTGGTGGTTTCCCCTTACAATATCATGAAAGCTTATGACAAGTAATGTCAGCATTGGTAACATGGTTATGACTGTGTTATAACATGGTATTAGGCTATGCCCAAAGCTGAGTTTTACCAAGCTAATTGAGCAGCATACTTTTCCAACTTCAACAGACAGTAGTGTTAAAGAAATACAAAACTATCTTACCCCCATTTTGAAAATGTCATTTTTCTGAATCCTCTGCCAAGTTTAGCCTCTTATACAGTTTATTTGTCAGATATGTGGCTGTGTGCAATGCAACCTGTCTTTGACTCATTGTATGGAATTTGTTTTGACACCAGCTTGCGCCATTTAACCGGTTCAATTCCAACTGACCCAAATGGGAACCATTATCCAACTGCATCACATCGACTTAAACCTACAGTATAAACGTGGACTAGGTATTAACTAATTAAATTAATTATCTACGTAAGAACACTGTCGTTTCCCATGCGTTCCATCAGCGGAATTGTCCAAAACAACGTTAATGCGCCGTGGCTTCTCTTAGGAGTGGAAATATATCGTGCGCTATCGAAAGGGTAGAGCAAACAGTTTGGCTTAAGCACTCTCACCGTCATACAGCACACAAAAACCACAGGGGAACTCTCAGTTGCCGACCCAGCACACGACCGACGATCTGACATTCCATTGGTTGAAAAAAAATACGATACTTCAGCATTCCTCCAAATACTAGCCATTTATTCCAAATATAATTTTATCCGAAACCTTCTTTTCAAGTTTTAGACGAATCTATGATAATGTACTGTGTTTACCTCATTACTGCTTTCTTAAATAGCACTATTTAAAAGTTCAAACAACTAATTTAGCAGCAAATTGGCTTGTGCACCAGAGTAAAATGGCCTTGCTCATATATATGGCATTTCCTGTTTAAACCGCCCACAATTGATTGTTCCAGTCTAATCAGTGAGAGGTTCATTGGAGCCTGTTGCTATATTACAGTGAATTCTCTAAGAAGGGAATTGTTTTCTAAGTGGAAGCAGTACTGAAGTGTGTGTGTGTGTGTGTGTGTGTGTGCGCGCGCATGTATGTGCGCTGGAGGTAAATGGAACTTATAAGGAAATAGGAACCACCTATCATATATCTATTTTCTGTTTAATGGCTATTGATAGCACTGCTATCAGGCATTATGTGAGTGTTTCAAATCAACAGGTGTTTCATACTATTCAGTTACATGGAACAGCACAAGCCCCTGTGTCAAATCTGTTTCCATGGTCCCCCACATTGCTTCTGACTCTTAAAATAGCCTCTACTACAACCACTTTGGTCAGAGGTAGCCAGAGGCTGCCATAGTCTGTGGGGCTACATCTGTCATGGCCAGGAACTGAAGTCATAGCATCTTCTCATGGCCCTCTTGTCATGATCAAGCATTGTCATGATTGCCAGTTGTCTCTTATTCGCCAATTAAACACATTCATTCAGTCAGTCTCCTAAATTAAAACAAGTGTAGACTATGACTATAAGGGAGGGAGTGAGTTATCTCCTGGATGTTCAATCACCTTTCACAGTTTTTCATGTAAGCTTTATAAGTAGGGCCTGTTTTAGAATCAGAACTTAATGTCTATCACTATGGCAATACAATAAGACACATTTTAATTCCATTTTCATAAAATGTAAAACCCAGAATGGGTTTTACATACACTCTCTTTGGAAGGTGGGAATGTATTGGATTATTGTCAAATTTGTGCTTTTTCACTTTTTATTACTTAGTTACTGGGCTGAGTGTACAACGAAGCATATACATTTCTTGCCAGACTCATAAGCTTTCATAGCTATAGTAATTTGCCAAAATATTCATGGTAGCACTAGTTAGGTGTCTCAGTATAAACACTGTTTTCCAGTAAAGCTGTGGATATGACAAGTGCAGATGGAAGCCATTTGCAGAATTCTGGAAGAGTCAAACTAATACCACAAGGGCCAATCATCTCCACAATCCATAACACCTAGTCCTAGGCTTGGTTTGGGGAGGGAATCCAACTGAAGTCACTCCTTAGCGTACACTGTCTTTCCACTCATCCACTTTCTATTTGCTGGCCTTTGGCATGGTACTGTAAATTTGCAATAAGACAACTATGAAACCCATCTATCAGCCCTGATAGCAACAAATGAGGGAGAGAATCTTGCAGTGAGTGATCTGGCCTACGGCGATCATTGATTCAGCTTGGTGAGAGAAGAAGAAAAATATGAACTATAGCTGAGGACAACAGTGTTTTTGATATATGGAATAGTAGAAAGCTGATGTCATCCCAGGCAAACAGAGACAGAGTTCTCTGGTCCATTCCGAAAGACAGACCCCTCCCCCAGTAATTTTTCCTTCTTCATCCTTGATCAAGTGGAAAAAAGCTGTCTTCAGCAGAGAACTCCATCACATTATCTCATCTATAGCAGTCTGCCACAGGGCTCTGTGTGTAGAGACCCAGGGATGGATGGCTGGAAATGTCTTAGTCCACACTAGTGTTTAAATGGCACTACAATGCACAGAACACACACTTCTTCGTATTTTATTTAATTAACAGATTATTAGCTATGATCTGTCACTTATTCTTTCAAATATGTTAGTTTGAAAAAAAAGCTTAAGAATATTTAGGACCTTCTGGATTATCCAGATAAGTCTAATAAGATTAGTTTGAAAGGTTATTTAAATAAAAGCAAATACCCGCTTTTGCAGTGCAGTAGCCATTTTTCTCTGGTAAACGAGGTCCAGACTTTCAGCAGCTGGCCAGCACCTGCTTTCTATGCTTCCCATTTCCTTTGTTTACCTCCACATAACTTTGGAGAGACTGACATCACGGCCTGCCCTCTGGGCACTGGGAAGCGGCTGATTGGTGGGAGTGTTTGGTGGGAGCTTCCGTGTGATGTCACCTGCCTGGGAGAGGAACTAGCGTGTTGGGGCATCCCAGACCCAGGAAGGAGAGGGGTGAGCGTGACTGTGAAGGGGAGCGCAGTCGGAGCAGTATCTATCTAGAGTGGAAGCTTTACAAGTAGCTTTGAAGAAGAGCTATTGAAAAGCTGTCCCCTTTCATCTACTACTCTCACCTATTCCTCTTATATTGACCAGACAAGTTACTGACCAAAAACTT
>JACXGJ010004589.1:28924-44506 GCA_016801105.1 Esox niger
GGGGGGGGGGGTGGGGGTATTTGTACACGTGTCATTAAAACAGTTTTAAAGTTTTAAATGGTAGTTACACAGAAGGATAATTACAATACAAATATAACATTTTATATATTGCATAGTTTTTAGGATGTTCATTAAATTCCTCTTAGTGGTTTATGTCATAGTAGTCATACAAATGATATGTACTACTTCAGAACATGAAGTAGAAATGTGGAAAGCTTTATTTCACCACAGAAAATACCACTTTCACGATCTTCATAAAGAATCTGAAAAGAAACAGCCGAGACAAATGGCAAAATCTATAATACAATAACAATATGTCACAATGACAGATCAAATATATTGAGGAGCAATAGAAGCTTTTCAACAGTTTTCGGTTGCTTCATATGTATCAGGTCCAAATCTTGCAGATGTCAGCATCCTAACGTCGCTGCTGGCCTTAGAACTAGATCTGATAATGGAGAGGATAAAAACTGTAAATTAGCCTGCTGTGTATTTCACTCTAATTACACTAGAAATCCCCTGCACTCTCAGCCATGGAAGAAATTACCTTCAGACCCTTGGAAAAATAAGCCATAATGTGAAATCCACCGAAAAACCATTGCAATGGGGAAAAATGAGGTCATCCAAAAGGAAACCAAAGACTTGATTAGAATTTCAAATCTCCTCTTGTAGTGGGGCTTTCCACCTTCTGCGGGGGAGGTAGAGGGACACGGCAGAGAAGAGAAATGGGGTTGTGGGAGGGCTACTGAGCCCTTAGATTGTTAGGAAGCACAGGACAGATATTTGGCTACTGGAGAAGAGTCTGAAGACTGAGAAGGTCACCTATAAATAGGGGGACTTGAAAAAGTCCATGGAGCTAACAGATAGTGTTTAAGCTGCAGTGAAATAGGATCATGGGTCAAAGAAAGTTTTGGTAGACATGCAAACATGTCCTCCTCCATTGTCATAAGCAGATCTAGATTCAAGTCAACAAATGGTTCAATGTCCTTGTTAACCACCACCAGCAAATCATGGGGTCTCTGTTGAAGCTCAGACTTGGTTGTATGTTAGTTTCCACTTGGATCATAAAATGTTTGCCATGTGCTTGTTTTGTTCAATACTGCCTGTGCTAAGCCTGTTAAAATAATAAACTATTAAACGGTATTAGAGTTGGGGGGAAAACGTCTTTGGGCAGTGCTACAGGAAGTATTTCAGAAGGGGCGCATCGAGAAGTGTTCTGTTGCGGTACTCTACTATTCTGTAATTCTGAGTTTGCGGTCTGTCTTACACAACCAAACTACAAAGGTTGACAGGAGTTCAAAACTCAATCCATGGCTAAATTGTAAATAGCTGGATAAATAAAGGTAAAAACCTTGATTTTGCCGGTCTGTCATTTGTATCATCAGCCACCCTGACAACCACTGAAGGACTCTCCCCTTGCAAAAAACATATTGATTGAGTTAGTGTTTTGTGGCTATGTGCATGTGATTCCACATGTTCTGAGCAGAACTGAGCTAGTTAGTTGGTCCAGGGAATGCTTGTCTTGCTGTCCTGGCTTTTTGAGCACCTGTTGAGCTTTGGACCAGAAAGGAGTAGCACCCTGCCATCTCAGCCCAGCCTGTTCAGTTCCACCAACACATGGGACATTTGGTTTTCATTTTATGACTTCAACTTGTTGCTAACTCGGACTGCACAAAGCATAACCAGATGGCTTCTATTCTTCTATTCACTGGAAATTGTTGGAGAATGGTTAACTGTATTTTCACTGTTGTTAAATAGGTTTGTTTGTAGTGTCAAACACTAATGGAATGCAGAAGGCAGAAAAGTTTGACAAAAAAATTAATTAATAAACAACACTCAGGCTATGAACCAACTGTGAACTGTTCTGCTTCATGGAAGCAGTTAGGATTGCATTATCAGTTGTGTTTTAAGTTGAGTGACATTCTCTCTGTGTCCAACCATGCAGATGACCTTCCCTACTGCCCCAAAGGCATCACCTCCAAGGTATTCCGCTTCAATGTGTCAGCCATGGAGAAAAACTCCACCAACCTCTTCAGAGCAGAGTTCCGAGCCCTTCGTGTTCCTAACTCCAGCGCCAAAAGGAACGAGCAGAGGATTGAGCTCTACCAGGTGTGAAGATTACGTTCCCATTGTACTGACGCATGCGGGGGTGTAGTGATTCAGTTCCCATATAGTTAAAAACACACAGGACTATGTAGGTCTACATGGAAGGAGAAAACATATCAGGGCCCCTAACGTTTCTCTGTATGGAATGATCATTATTCCATGTGCCTCGTGAGAAATGGTTTCTACATAAGTACCTTTAAGAGCGTGCTACAACAGACTATGAGGAACTCTAGGCTTTTGTTTCACGATCGTTCTTCACATTAGTCAATCTCTGATATTTAGTCAAACCATCAATTTTTTCAAGTTTAGTTAGATGGTATTAAATGGCATTTGCTCCTATATTTGTATGTTAAAAAGTCTGTATGTGTTTGTGAGTGTTTGTCTTGTCTGGATGATGGGGTGGATGTAGGCTGGCGGGGGTGAGATTTTCCTCATTAGCCTCCCGTGAGAGACTGGGAACCAGGATCAGGTTCCAGCATTTCCTGCCAGGGAGACATCATCTCTGCCCCGCCTCTAAGGTGGGCTCTGAGACTGACTGTCTGTCAGGCCACAGATTGATTCCAGGAGCCAGAGAAGCCAGAGGTAGTGTCAGCCAATTGCACTGGAGGAGTAAGAACAGCTGCTGCACCCACACATTAGTTGGGAGCTGATTGGCACACGCTAGTATTGGCCATGCTGTGGCTGGGTCCCTTGTTCCCTCAGGAAGCCAGATTAGAGACCGACAACATTCAGAAATCTGGTTATCAAAGCTGGTGTGGGAAGAGGCTTGTTCTGGCTCTGAACCTCCCACTTCACCAGCATTTCTCTGGAGATAACGCTTATTGTTCACAGAATCCGTAGGTGTTTAAAGCCAGGATCCCTTAATCCTCGGCCTCAATCCATCAATTTTATTTTTAAATTTAAATTACAGACTGGTGTACAGCACATACTCAGAGATGCTCAGAGATCTGATTCAATGGCGGTTATAGCAACAGTTGAAGAGCATCATCCTGACTAGACCAGTGATTAAAAATCCAATATGTTGAAAACCCATAGGAAGTGCAGATGGGAGTGACAGCCAGGTTCTCATTGGCAGTAGGGCTACACACAGGCATTAACTTGCAAAATGGGGCTATCAACACAGGGAGTCACTTTTTCCATGAGGAGAAGACGTTTGGCCCAGGGCATCCTGAAGCGTCTGGCTCAGACTGTGCTGGCTGGGTTGCTGTCTGGTGTGTGTGTGTATGTACAGTATGTGTGAGACAGAGATAGAGTGAGTATATGCAGTTGAGTCACTCTCTTACCTCTGGCTGGCAGATTCTACGCCCAGACGACCACATAGCCAAGCAGCGTTACATCGGAGGTAAGAACGTCCTCACCAAAGGAACGCCAGAGTGGGTCTCCTTTGATGTGACAGACACTGTCAGGGAGTGGCTCATGTACCGAGGTGAGTGGACCGAAGCTCTAATGTTCTCTCTCTCATACCATATGTTGCATATCAAAAGCATGAGCCAAGGGATATTTGGAAACTCAAGTTGATTTGGACAAATCAAAATGGCCTGAAGGAAAACTTCCTCATAATCCTGTGCTCTCTTTTTCCCTCAGAAACCAACCTCGGCCTGGAGATCAGCGTTCACTGCCCATGCCACACCTTCAACCCTAACGGTGACATCATTGAAAATGTCAACGAGGTGCTAGAGGTCAAATTCAAAGGTAACAAGGCATGGCGACCTTCAACTTTTTTTGTATTGGAAAAAAACAAACATGTCCGAGTTCCCGTTTTTTCACATTTCTTTCTGTATGAGCTCTAAAATATAAAAAGGCCCTCTAAAGTCTTATCCAGGGAACATGGGCCTCAATGGCTGATATTTATTTTTAATGACGATGTTTCTTCACCAAGGAAGAGACAAAGAAAAAGAGAAAGTGGGAAAGGAAAGAGAATAGCAGAGGAAAAGAGAAAGGACGAATAGAGAAATGAGGGACAGAGAGACAAATCATGGGAATAAAGTGGGTCTGTTATCTCACTTAACATATGGGCCCGCGGGTCCCTAGTCCTGGGAAAGCTCCCCTGACTGGCTTGGCCACAAGGAATGTGCTACCACGGCACTCAGACGCTTGGCCTCCAATTAAAGAGAGGCGTCTGTATCCAGCGGTGCTGTCCCTCTTGAGATCTCTACTGCTTTTGCTATCAGGGGCAGATTATTGGACGAGCAGACATTAACCCATAGGACGGACACAGGGACCGGGTCTGACTGGCGGTGGAGGAGGAGTGCAGCTGAGTGGGTGCTGCCTGAAGTCCAGCCTCTTCCCAGTCAAGAAAATGATGTTAACTTTACAGGAGGGCTATGTGTAAAACAGCAGTGGAATCGGATTCAAAACACTTGGACAGTGTGATAGTCTATTCCCGACCTTAATGTCCATTGCTCACAGCGTTTTATAAATACTAGTTTGATTAACCATTTTGTTCATTTTTAACACGGAATATTGAAATAGAAGGGCCAGTGTAGTTTCCTTCAGTAATAACGCTTCAGCTGGTTGCTGACATCCCTGTCTTGCTTCTTCAGGGGTGGAGGCTGACTTGGAAGACCTGAGCCGCTGGGACAGACAGGCCAAACAGAAGGAGCAGCTCTTCCCTCACCTCATCCTCATGATGCTGCCTCCTCACAGGCTGGACGGCCAGTCCACATCACGCAGACGCAAGAGAGCCCTCGACACCAACTACTGCTTCTCGTACGCAACCGCATCTAATTCATTCACGTTAAAAAGTCGCTCTGCAGAAGTGACGGGGAGGATTGGTAGGGGGCGGTGGTGGGGGGTGTTGTTTTGTCTCTGAGATGAAAAGATATTACACACCCACGTTCGTTCGTTCGTGCGCTCATATTTTGTTTTTCCCTCTTGATCGGCACGATAACAATTATTTGAAAAACTGAACAGCCACTGGCAAACAACTTCTGTAGACTTGACAAAGGAGCACTGGGCATAGTAAAACGTTAGGGTGTATTTGTTATCAGATAGTTTGTGGCATGGCAGAGGCGCTAAAATACAAGTTGAGATCTGTCCCAGTATTAAAGAGTAGAACAACTACCTCTCTCTCTGTGTCTGTCTCCTCTACTCTGGAATCCCTCTGTAAGTCTGATGGACGGTAGTATAACACCCGAGTTGCCTACAAGAATGAAATAAGGACACACCTTCTAGTGGAATTTCCGGCCTTTTTAGTACTCAGTCAGACTGCATGCATGCAGTGAAATGTACACAACCTGGAAAGCGTTTCTCCTTCAGGTGAAGTATGTAATTGCTTCATAAATCTCTCTCTCTCCCTCTGCTGCAGTAACTATGAGGAGAACTGCTGTGTGCGACCCCTCTACATTGACTTCCGCCAGCACCTGGGCTGGAGGTGGATTCACGAGCCTAAGGGATACTACGCTAACTTCTGCTCTGGGCCCTGCCCCTACCTACGGAGTGCAGACACCACACACAGCTCAGTGAGACAATGCTCTCATGATACTTTTTCAAAACACTTTTACCACACAAATCCTAACCAACACAACAGAATGCAGGCACTTACAAGCATGTTGGCACAGCGAACACTGTGGTAATCTGACACCAAGGTTTCCAAACACCGACCCATCGCTCAGAATCACATTGTCTGGTCCCGAATGAAATGTGATACATTGATTCTCACAGTGGTTTTCTCCGATTTGACAGCGCTCCCTTACTCTGCTCCCTCTGCAGATGCTGAGCCTGTACAACACCCTGAACCCTGAAGCGTCTGCCTCCCCCTGCTGCGTGCCTCAGGACCTGGAGCCCCTCACCATCCTCTACTATGTGGGCCGTACCCCCAAGGTGGAGCAGCTGTCCAATATGATCGTCAAGTCGTGCAAGTGCAGCTAAGGGCCCCCCGGCCCAGCGCGACGGGACCTGGCGAGGCCCGAACGGCCCCACGCTGAGGGAGCGGAGGTAGAGGGTGGCGTGCTGTCCCTCACAACAACCCCCCAGCCACCCTCCCCAGTCATCAGCCGAGACCTGGCAGAGGCCCTGCAGAGAGACCCACCGCTCGACCCACAATCCCCTAGGCTGTGGGGACTTTTCAGACATCACCAGACCAAGGCTGTTCACCTCCGGTCCCAGGGGGCCAAAAAACGCTTCAGATTTCTGTTTTTACCTGGCAGGTAATTGCACTCAGCCGGTGTCCCAGGTCTGATTCAGCCACTAGTTAGGAGACGACGAAAACCAGACGTTTTTTGGCCCTGCCAGGACCGGAGATGAATAGCCCCGCTCAGGACCCAGCAATCTCAACATCAACATAACCTTTTATTGGCCTTTTACAATGGCTTTTTTCTTCTAAACGTCAAGTGTTTTTCCTCCTTTTTTTGTCAATATTACAGCATTCTGAAGTACTTTCACCTTTGTGCCATATGACCATGGGCAGTCATTAACCGACGTGTCTGCTCAGAGGAAAACAGGCATCAGCAGCTGTTCTAGCCGTGACCACTGCCTACTGAAGGACGGAACAGTAGTTGCAGGCTAAAGAGGCCAACTGAGAACCTGGATTTTCGATGCAAATTAATAAATCAAAGGGGCTAAAGCAAAAACTCTGTCAGGCTTTGTATCCTTAAAGAACCATCCATTTTAATGGAGGGCATACGACGCCTTGTCACACAGGACAGAATGTCCATGCTGGAAACTAGCGCAGTGCGCAACACAGCTCCCTAACTCTGTTCATCTAGAACAGACACTGATGGACTCAAGTAATATTATAAAAAAATACATGCTGGAAGACAACTTTTATTCAACTTATGTTTATGGTTATGTTTACTTCTGTTGTGCAACAGAATCATGTTTTAGGGATATTTTCTTAAATGAAGCAGACCTTTCGGTTGAATTAGACGATGTAGGCTATTGGCACTTCATTAGATCACCAACTGTAAATGTTTTAAATGCTATTACTCTTTAGAAAAACACTTTTTTGTAATTAAAAATGGTCTTGGAAGAATAGATTTGTTTTGTTTTTCATCTGAACTGAATCATCCTTTGTGGGTATCCACGTGAATTCAGCATTTAGGCCAAGTTCATCAGTGGTCACTATTGGTCAACCTACTGTTTGGTCCAACATCTGTATTTTTTCCAAAATGCCAAGGTTTTCTGAGATTTCTGGAAAACTGGAATTTTGGAAAGGGACCAGAAATCTGCAACCTCTGTCCTTATAGCAGCAGTTGGAAAGACACACTGAAACGGTTATTAATAATCTTACACATAAATCAAATGAAGGAACACGCATCACCATAAATCATCCTGTCCAAATTAAATAATAAAATATTTCAATTCAAGTATTTTTTTTACCAAAGTAAAACAATCAAAAACAGTCAACATTGTTCACGAAATCCAATACCAAACCTTGAGCACACTGACAACACCAAAAATGACATTGCATAGACAAGGCCCTTTCATTCCAATGCTCTGAACACAACAGGCCAGGAGGCAGACTTTCAATAGTTTTCCCCTCTCAGTTGTACAGGAGCAGAGACGCGTCAAACGGTCAGCGTTATGAGTGCATTTCGGCCAGGAAGAGATGACCGCAGGGACCTGTGAAAGTCCCAGCCACATGCAAAGTAACCTAAAATAGGGATCAAGCCGGAAAACCAGATCACTGCTGGGATGTAAAATACATGGCTGCTGTGAGGCAGAGGAGTTCAACAGATGCACAACCTCTTTACAGTTCATACTCGCTTTACACAGTAGCCTGCAGTGCACTGAGGACACCGGTGGAGACAACAGTGCAATACGAACAGTGAAGCAGGGGTGTAGGAGGGAGTTTCAGATGGGGGGGGGCATTAAAATGTTTGCAAAGTATTCTTATTATGGGGGGGGGGGGGCATTTTATCTCCTTCTAACATTGGAAGCATCTACACCCTGGCTGTGGAGGCAACAACATTCACTCAAACAATCGAGCCAGTGTAGGACGTTCTCATGACGCCATCCGGTTTCTCTGAACAATGGGCACCAATATCAGGATCGGTGGAGCACGTCTCCCTGGCAGTGGAGGAACTGTTGCCCTTTGGGGCTCTGGTGTCTGTCATTAAAGTCTTTCTATGGCACAGACAGACAGACAGACAGACAGAGGAGAGCAAGCAAGGACAACTGCTGTGGTAGGAGCTAGGCCGCAGGAAAGTGTTCACAACCCATGTCAGGCCAAGGGACTCCAAAGAGACAGGACATCCTCTTCTGTCAAATAACAATTGGCTGGCGTGATGGCAGACATACAGTCACAGATACGGGATGCTTTGGTAGCTCTGTCTTCTCAGCAGACACCTGTGGTCACATGCAGAGACACCTCTGTCGGCAAGATGGCTTGGCGTTGCCCCCGTCCTCTGCCATGTCCTCTAGCCGTCATCTGAGATTGGACCCCTGGCCCTGAATTAGTTTGCTGTACACTGAAAGACCTGCAGAGGAAAGAAGAAACAGAGATTAATAAAATAACTGCACTGGAGTCAGAATGAATGATAACATTTCAGGGACCAATCTTTAGTGTGTGGGTATTTCGAAAGCACTACTGTGGCACAGACGCGAAGGAAGAACGTCCTTCACACTGTGCTGACGGATTAACTAGCTGTTCAAAAAGGAGCATCTGGAGCCGACGCCAAAGACTCCCGAGGAGATTGGCAAAACTTTAAAGGTTCTATATTGAACTTTGTTATCATAATGGTTACAAGAGAATGCTTAATGTTTGAATTGTTCTAGTATTAGGGCTACTACTGTCGGAGGTATTGGATGTTGAAATATTTCCGTACGTTTCCACCATTTTCGGGGGGGGGGGAATTTGCAAAACCAACGGAGGGAAAGAAAGGAATCTGCTGGCACAATGTCATGGTAGGGCTTCTCTTCATGGCCACAGCAGGTATCAGTGTTGGCACCAAGACAGCAGCCTCTGTCCTGCTGTCCCTCTCACACCTCACCTTCTGGCATAGCGCCAGGCTTCTAGTAGAAAAGGAATTCCAAGTACAGTCAAAGCTGCCGTGTTTGTGCTCCCAAACAGTATTCCCTTTCATTCCCTCTCAGCAGACTGTTTATTTTGGTGCTCTTTTACACCATGGGGCCTGACGGAGCTGGAAAACGAAAACATCTCCCTGACTTCCAATCCGATGACATGACCGCTGGAAGTTGCTTTTTCTAACTCAGCAAAAGAAAGAAAAAGGGCAATATTCTCCTTCCATTTTCCCCTGACAGCAAAGCAGAAACCAAAATCATGAACAAACATTAATGAAATAAACAGCCAGTAAACCAAGACTGACTAATAAAAAACACTAAATTACTGAGAGAAGCCAGCAGTTCTTTGTAATTGGACACACGGAGGGTGATGCATTTTTATTTCATTCACTTTGCCTTGAACTGCAAAGTGCCAGCACAGAAAAACAACAGACAAACTTGCTAGCTCAGCAAAAAAAAGCAGGGGAAGACAGCAGTACAGCATTTATTTCCTTCTCAAACAGAATGCAATAAATCTCTCCTTAGATGCCTTTGTGGAGCTTCATCCAATTCAAGACAGAAGGATTTGTACACATTTGGGGCCAATACTGTATGTAAACACATTGTATAAGCTTTGATATGTCTTCATTCGGGAAGAAAGCACAATAGGGAGTAGGGGTTTAGAGAAAGATGGAGAGAATGACAGAAAGATAATAAGCAAGGGGAAAAGTGAGGAAGAGAGAGCAAAGAGAGTGAGCGCGAGTGTGTGATTAATATTGTCTGACAGCTGATCAGAGAGAATGCTGTCTGTTTGGACCCAGTCTAACTCCCTGTCAGAGTGGATCAGAGGAGTGCAGTCATCCCACTACAAAAGGACACTGGGCAAGCTGCATTCATAAGCTCCACCAAAGCTGTACCCACTGGAAAAACAAAGGTCAGAACACCAGTGATACCAGCGTTGGCCTCAGGACTGCTGCATTCTCAATGGAGGGCTAATCCTGGTCCTTGGCTGTCTTGTTGAGAGCTTTGGTACTGTCATTTCTTTTGTCCTTTCTCGCCCTAGCTAACTGCATTCACGTTGTGTTTGAGGATCCAAACATCTCCTCCATCCCAGCGCCCCTAAATTACGGGAAAAAATGCATTCATGAAATGCAGGAGCTGAACTCCACAGACCGTATTACAGTTACTGATGACTTTCTAAGATGTTTGTTAACCTATGCCAACCTTCATACTTTGAAGAGAGAAAAGGAGAGAAAGAAATGTTCTGGTTTGCAGCGGCACACATTTTTCGGTTGGTGCATAGCTGCTGTCTTTATCCAGCTCAGTGTGGACAGATGCAGGCTGATCTGGGTTTCTCCTGGTCGGCTCAAGTGTGACGTTCACATGATGAATGGTGTGATACACTAATGCTAACGTATAAATGGACTATGGAAAAAGGCCCTGATCAGACAAACAGATGTGCATCCGCAAAAAGTGCTTAATATCACTGTTACTGCAATAAACTCAACAGTTCCTCTAGTTCCTTTCTCAGGCTCCAGGATGGAAAGTGTTGTGCAACTGCAGGACGAAAAGTACACACACATGCACACACACACACGCGCACACACACACACACACACACACACACAGACAGACAGACAGACAGACAGACAGATAATTTCATTTGAATATACAACAATAAACATTTAACAATGAATATCCGGATTACACAATGCATTTGCAGTAACTGAGGTGTTCCCCTGTAGACAGCCTACTCAGTATCTGAGGTGTTTACTGTTAAAGGCCTGCTCAGTATCTGAGGTGTTTTCCTGTTGAAGGCCTGCTCACTAACTGAAGTGTTTTCCTGTAGAAGGCCTGCTCAGTATCTGAGCTGTTCCCCTGTAGATGGCCTACTCAGTATCAGGGTTGTTTTCTTGTAGAAGGCCTGCTCAGTATCATGGGGGGGGTTTCTTGTAGAATGCCAGCACAGTATCTGGGGTGTTCTCTATTGGGCTTACTCAGAAATGTTGGTGTGTTTTCTGGGGTACAACTGGCCTGGGATTTAGGTGGCTGCGATGCGATTAGAATGGGAGCATAGCCAACAGCTGGGAATGCCCAAAATGTCTGAATTTCCCCACACTGGATTCCATTACAATAGAATTCATCAACCTAATGCTGCATTATGCACTAGCAGTCGTCTGACCTCTACAGGTAAACACATGGAGCCTAACTGATCGAACAAATATCATACCATGGATACATAATTAGGTATTAACACATGGTCAGAAATGGGCCAGTCAAATGTTTAACAGACCTGTCAGTCCTGAAGCTATGCACACTGGGAAGTCCCTAGCAATAGCAATACTCTTGACATTGCTAGCAGATCCGGTCTGAAGCAGTGAGGCCAAAGAGGATAAAAATATCCAAATGGCATTGATCAATCCTCGATGGAGAAATGCCAGTATGTCTGGCTGTGGTCACTGACACTGGCATGGAGAGGGCATACCAGCGGTCCAGCAACCACAGTACCAGTGGGCAAGCTACAGACTGGACAGGGAGTGTATGTATGTGTGTGTGTGTGTGTGTGTGTGTGTGTGTGTGTGTGTCTGTACTGTCAGACCCACCTGCTTTCCCGCACATGGACTCATACAACACATGCTGTGAGTTGGACGCCAGCGCTCCATTGGCTGGTCCTTCAGTTGAGGCGTGTCTGTGGCCAGAGACAAGAGGACAGTTAGTGACTCCTGTACGTTATGGTGACATACTGCTCCAAGGATATACTGCAAAATCTTTACTCCTACAGGAGCAGCCCTGAGACGGCCCATACTCCAACGCAGTGACACGGGGTTCACCAAGGGGTCACTGGCTCCTAACAGAACTAGGGAGACATTGTAGTGTCTTGCTGGGTCTCGTCCAGGGGCGGCTGTCTCTTGACACACCAACGTGTGTTTACTGAGCGAGCTCGAGGAGACAGGATCCATTCTTCTACCACCAAGTCCCGGGTGACATTTTCCTTAAATACGGTAAACACAACAGCGTAGCGTGAACGGTTAGCTGATACGGTCGAGGGGTGTCAACTGGGTCATTAGTGAAGTCAGGTCCTCAAGGTGTATGTTTCCTCAAACCAGGGAGCACTACCAATGTGTACATGACATTGCATCTCATTAAAGCACACAACACTGGCTCTCACCACTAACCACACATGGACGGGTTTTGTATACAGCCTTTGGTAATAGGGCATAAACTAGGGACCAACAAACCTGTAACTACACATTCAATCTGTCAGGCTTTTTGGGGGGAACAATAAATAAAGCTTTGCTGGTATTAACCTCTGGCCTCATAACAGTGGCTTGCCAAAGTGGTATTACCAAGGTAATGTGGGGACACACTGCTTCCTTGTAGGGCTGCACAGTTGTTCTTTCATACCGTTACACAACCAGAAATACCAAAGACCCACTTAAAGACTTGCTTCCTGTATAGTTATGCCACACTTTAATATTTAGAAAAGGCTTGACCTCTGGGTCCTTCGTGTCACTTTCTTTGTCAACAGTCTCTCACTTTTCCACATCGTAAAGTGGCGACTGACCAACGCCGCAGGATCAACGTGTTGAATACGCTGAAAACGTATCTCAGCATGAGTATGTACCCTCAGCTGGACATTTAGGAAATAGATGTAATCCCTTGTAAGAAGCTTTATCCCTGAGAGGGGCTCGAGTGGATTTCTCCAGTGAATTATAGGAAAATGGTGGACTACGGTTGTGTCTTTGTGTATGGCGGAAGCCAGCGTTTCTTTATGTTATCTGGATGTTTAACCAAGGGGGATTAGTGTTCATTTATAAACAGAGTTTTGGCAGAGTGATGTGTATATAGTATCAAGCCATTCCCTAAACTGACTCTAATACCCAGTGAACACAGCAGGCACTCTGACATTAATGCTGTTGCTCTAATTGTCCGTCAATTAGTAATGCCTTACGACAAGTTGTTTTCCTAACTACAGCTGCAAAACCTGCCAAGCCTCACTAACAAAATACCAAACACACTCATTTATTTGTGCTACAAATTGCGCCTTTTCCAATGTGTCTCAGAAGTTGTACCATCCTGTCCAGTCCAGGGAACTGAAACAGGCAACTGACACTCAAGGTCCTGGCCCTAGTTCATGACACAGCAGAAGACATGCGGTTTGTCAGGAAATCATGGGAATGTGTGAGCACAGTTTGGAGTTTTTTGCCATAATGCTATGATGCCATCTTGGAATATTGTTTCTCAGCTCTACCCACTCAGCCTTAATAACTCAGGACTAACAACTCAACCCTACCCACTCAGCCCTAATAACTCAACTCTACCCACTCAGCCCTAATAACTCAACTCTACCCACTCAGCCCTAATAACTCAGCACTAACCACTCAACCCTACCCACTCATCCCTAACCACTCAACCCTACCCACTCAACACTACCCACTCAGCCCTAATAACTTAGCACTAACCACTCCACCCTACCCACTCAGCCCTAATAACTCAGCACTAACCACTCAACCCTACCCACTCAGCCCAAAATAACTCAGCACTAACCACTCAACCCTACCCACTCAACACTACCCACTCAGCCCTAATAACTTAGCACTAACCACTCAACCCTACCCACTCAGCCCTAATAACTCAGCACTAACCACTCAACCCTACCCACTCAACACTACTGACTCTCTCCCTTATGCTAAATCCTACTGCCTCCTGATGCTCCCTTGACAAGCCGACCCTGCTCCCTTTATGTCTTTGACTCATTGTCGACCCCCTCCTATCAGCTGACTCAAGCCTTCTCTTCTGCTCCTACGGAGAACCTACCATCCGTCCACTCCCTCCCTCTCACCTTCTGTATTCTGCTGCTAAAGCAGCTTTCTATCTCCTACATTCCAAGGCTCTGCCTGTAACCCTGGGAAACTGTTTTCCACCTTTCATTAATCTTCTCCCTCCTCCTTCCCCTCTACGGACCACTTTGTCAACCACTTTGGGGGAAAAAGGGGACATCTGCTACTCATTCAGCCCAGAGTCCACTGGTCCCATTCACACTGCACTGCCCTATGCCTCAACCTCCTTCTCAATCTCCCTCCGGATGAAATCCTGTAACTAATACTGACCAGACACCCTACCACCTGCCCACACAACCTCATCCCCTCTCCCAAGCTATCTCCTTCCTCCATTCCAATGTATTACTGGTCACAGGCTGCATCCCCTCCTCCATAAACCTGACGATTCCCCTCCTCCATAAACATACAGTCAAAAACTGACTATGGCCATTTATTTTATATTTCAAACACTGAAGATTGAAGTCTCTGACCAACTCTCTTACTATCAAGTCAGACATTGTCTTGTCCCTAACCAGTCAGGCTTCAAGACAGGTCACTCCTGAAATACAAGCTGCAATGAGATCCTACTCTGAATCCACTTAGGACCATCTGGAGCTTCTTCTCACAACCTCCAGGCTATGCTCAAACAATGGACTGCATAAGTATTCATACCCATCTCCCTCTTTGGACTTCTCACATTTTGGTTTATTTCAAAATATTATTGAAATAGAATAAATTTTTTGCGATTGGTCGACACAAGGGGTAAACAAATAAATGAATAAAAAAGAATAACTAAAATACATATGTTGCAAAAGTATTCACCGTGTTAGTTAAGGTAAGTCAAAAATATTTCTAATTTGGCTAGCAAATTAGAACATACCGGGACTCACTCTGTGTCAAACATTTTGTATTTATACTATACTATACTGTTCAATGACTATCACTTCCCCTTTCATCCATATACATAACATCTATAATTTACCTCAATCAATATTTAATTTTAAGTATTGATGATTTAGCGTAGTGTTGAAAGGCGAGCAGTGATTGGTAGATACATATGTAATATATATATTTTTAAGCATGGTCAAGTTTATACATATAATATTAATTATATGTTAAACCACAGATCAAAGATTAAGCAAAAAAATAACCAACACAAGGCCAAATATACACTGGAGTTGCCCAAACAACAAACATTTTATTAATGTGTTGACAAGTTTATCTATTACTACTTTTTCATTTACAGCGCTATATATTTACAGTCATGGTTTTAGTGAAAGGCTTCCACTTTAACATTATAAAATACATTGAGGAGATCGCACAAAACAACAACATTTGAAAAAAAAATGGTACAACAATAAAGTCCAGTTGGGGTGAATACTGATGTAATCCACTGTAGATCCTAACAGGAGCCATCTGCTCTGCTCTTGCAGTCTCTCAGCCATGCATACTGAGGGTCAGCTTCCACTCAACCTATTCCACGATCTTCTCACATTGGTCCGTTGGCCCCCCAACGGTCTAGCCCACTTCTCAGTCCTGGCCCCCCAACGGTCTAGCCCACATCTCAGTCCTGGCCCCCCAACGGTCTAGCCCACATCTCAGTCCTGGCCCCCCAACGGTCTAGCCCACTTCTCAGTCCTGGCCCCCCAACGGTCTAGCCCACATCTCAGTCCTGGCCCCCCAACGGTCTAGCCCACATCTCAGTCCTGGCCCC
>JACXGJ010004590.1:0-44376 GCA_016801105.1 Esox niger
CAGAAGCACAGTCAGGGAACAGGCAGAGTAGTCAGGGACAGGCAAGGGATCGCAATTCCGGCGGAGAACAGACGTACAGGCAGGGCTCAGGCAGAGTAGTCGGGGACGGGCGATAAGTCGGTACACGGAAGGTCTGTTCGGGGAGATTGCGAGATGTGGAATGCTAGCGTAAACCATTGATCCGGCAGGGGAGAAGTGGTAGGGAGTTGTATTTGTATGGGTGGTGATGAGGAGAATAGGGACAGGTGTGTGATGAGGTGATTGGAAGCAGGTGTGTGATTAGGTGCTCACTGACTCCGGAACGCGGGCGCCCTCTGCTGCGCGCTCGCGGCGGCTGGGACGTGACAGAAACAATGACTCACAACTGAGGGGAGCAGAGGAGGAACATTTAAACACATACTAATTAGATGATTGGGACCTGGTGTGAACAATGAATGACAAGACAAGACAACTGGGACCGGGATGAGTTCATGGCTGTTGGTAAACCGGAGAATGCCGGAGATGGCGGACCAATCCGTCACCTCACCGTCACATCAGATAGGAAGATGCACTTACTGTCCTTAAGTATTCACACAGTGTACATTATTGTACATTGTTGTACACTGTTTATTGTAATCATTACTTATTACAATAAACTAATGAAATATATGTATTGATTTTTCCTTTACATTTGGTAAAATGTTCCTTCTTTTCATATTCCTGTCTGTAAGAAAACCATGCAACAGTGTAGATAGCTAACTTAATATAGTCACACGCCAGCTTTTGTCACATACCAGCTTTTTTACCGAAAGAGGGAAATACATTTGGGAGGGAGCACAGCCTAAATTTCAGGCCAATTCATGTGCCCGCAAAACAGTTTGCACAGTTGGTACAGATAATACCAAATCAACCATTAAACAACTGTAAAGGCATATCCATCAATTGGTTTAAGAAGAGTTCTCTCCCCCCTCTACATTCCTAGCTAATGAACCAGTTTAGGCTGTCAAACTAATTTGTATTCTGCACTGGACATTCTGATTTTTCAAATAAAGGCTGTATTTTATATGATGTTGCATAAGAGAAAAGCCATATTTGTTTCTTAAAATGCTTTTCATTTCTTTATCAGGTGCAGAGTAATAAAGACAGTAAGGATTGTGATAATCCTTTGGCAACGAAAGGAACTTCAAGTCACTTATTACCAGTTAAAGGTGAGTTTACTGTCACCAATTGTACGGGAACACAGTGCCTTAGGATTAGTTTGAAACCACATGAAATGAAAGGGAAGTCCTCCCATTTAAAGGTGAAAATAATTATACTGACTTCAGTGTTACCTAATAAGTGTCAGGTCCTGGCTGGGGGCCTCTAGGCATCACCATGCGCCTGGAAGCCACAGTCAGGACCTGACCGCAGAGGTGCCTCTACCCAATTTGAGACAGCAGTATCTCAGTGGGGACCCTATTTAAGGGGCCCTTTTTGCCGAGCTGCAAGCTTCTGCCTACGCCTGGTCCGCTTCACCCCACTACACAATCGCTGACACTTTAGTCGTTTTCTGTGTTTAGAATTAAAAGGATGAATCCTTAGCACTCCATAGCACTGCGCCTCATGTCCTGCCTCACCCCAGTCATGACAATAAGAATCTGCCTTAGGATGGAGATCTTTCGTTGTTGTTCAAATGTATACATTTTTGGGATTTAATTAAATGTGCAGTAAATAAGAGTTTAGTGACTGTGGAGGGTTGTGGGCAAATTCCAGCGTTAACTCAACACATGCCAGCATTAAAACAATATTAGAGCAATCTACAGACTGGTGACAAATTTAAGAAAAAAACAACATAAAGGGTTGGTTTCACAGACACAGAGTAAGCCTAGTCTAGGACTAGAAATCAAGTTAAATAGAAAATGGGATAAACTTATTTTTTTCCTAGATAAGGCTTAATCTTTGTCGGTGAAACTGGCCCATTGTGTCCCGGTAAGGTGTTGGGCCCCCAGGAGCTGCCAGAACAGCTCGGCATAGATTCTATCTCTAAAACTTTACTGGAGGGATGGAACAAGATTCTTCTTAAAGAAATTCCCTCATTTGGTGTTTTGATGATGGTGGTAGATAGAGTGCTGTCTAACAAATCTGTTCAAAATCTCCCATAGGTTTTCAAGTAGGTTGACTGGAAAGGCCATAATACAGTATATGAATCATAGAATTTTCATACTCATCAAACCATTCACCATTCATTCCCCTGGTGCCTTGTTGGATGGGGGCATTGTCATCCTGGTAAAGACCCAATAATGAACCATCTTTCAAAGTAATTTAGGTCTTTTTCTCTAGACGCCTTATTGGAAGCATCTGTATTCCGCTCTATCAAACAATATACACTGATGAGCCAAAACATTATGACCACTCACTGGTGAAGTGAATAATGTTGATCATCTCTTAACAAGGGCACATGTCAATGTCTGGGTAGATTAGATGGTAAGCAAACAATCAGTTTTCATAGTAAATGTGTTGGATGCAGGAGAAATCGGTAACGAGAGCTGAGGGACAAATTGATATGGCAAGACAACTGGGTCAGAGCATCTCTGAATCAGCAAGGCTAATGGGGTGCTCCCAGTTAGCAGTGGTGAGTATCTACTGACAGTGGTCTGAGGAAGGACTCATCACAAACTGTTGTTGGGCACCCAAAGCCCATTGATGTGCGACGGAAAACGAAAGCTATCCCAAGCAGCCATGATGACCCCTGTCCCACCACTGAATATGTCTACAATGGACATGCAAGTGTCAGAACTAGACCGTGGAGCAGTGGGAAAACTTTGCCTGGTTTGATGAGTCCCATTTCTGTTACATCACGTGGACGGCTGGGTATGTGTGCACCGTTTTAATGGGAAGTCATGCACAAAGATGCACTTGTTAAGACAAGCCAGTGGAGGCGGTGTGCTCTGGGCAATGTTCTGCTGGGAAACCCTGGATCCAGGCATTCATGTCGATGTCAATTGTGCCACCTACCCAAACAGACCAGGTGCACCCCTTCATGGTGATTGTATTCCCTGATGGCGGTGGCCTCTTTTAGAAGGATAAAAACACTGTACACATTGGGCTGGAATGGTTTGAGGAAAGTAATGAAGAGCCAAGGTGTTTCCCTGTCCAAAAATTCCCCAGATCTCAATCCGATTGAGGATCTGTGGGATGTGCTGGACCAACCAGTCAAATTCCTGGTGGCTCTACCTCACAACTTTCAGGAGGGATCTGAAGGATCTGCTGCTTATGTCTTGGTGCCAGATACCACAGGACACCTTCAGGCATTTTGTAGTGTCCATGCCTCAGTGAGTCAGCAATATTGTGACGGCATGTGGAGGACCAGCAGCAAATTAGGCAAGTGGTCATAAGGTTCTGTCTCATCAGTGTGTATCAACTGTTTGGTTGACAATATTCAGGAACGGGGTCCATTCGCAAATTTTGAGTTTGTCTTTTTTTGCATTTTATAAAGGTCCAGATTTAGAGCTTTGTCATGGCCTATAATACATAGTTTTGATAAATGTATGGGAAAGATATTTCGGTTTACAAGTTGATCATTTGCTCTATTAAGCTCTGTGAAAAGAGATTCACACTTGAACTATTCACACTTGCCAGAGAGCTGGTCTTGGTTTACGTCCATTCAACATAGTTCACACTCTGTTAGGCCTTAACTCTATCGAGTTATTTAAGTATTCAAATGGGGACACTCTGGACTTGTGCTGGTCTGGTTGGTCTCTAATAAACACATACTGTATCAAACCAAATTAAATACAATTGACGTTCTTTCACACTTGATAAATCAAGTATGAACAGTACAGTGGCTTAGAAGCAGGATGCATAATAAATAGTAGCAGCAATGAAAGTAAAAATAGTTTGAGTGCAGGTGGAGAGCCACTGAGCCGTTTAGCAGTCTTACAGTACTGATGGACTGGGTTGTCCACATCACACATCAGAATCGGAAACAGTTTTATTGCTTAAGTAAGTTTCACAACAAACAGTTTAAGTAAGTTTCACAACAAACAAGGAATTTGTCTGGGACTGTTAATGCATTTTGTACAAAATAAATAAAAACAAATAATAGTGGACTGAGCATATAAATAGTAGACTGAGCATTAATATATTACAAAAAACATGTAAGGTGCAAGATTTGTCCAGTTGGGGGTTGTGTGTATGTGGGGAGGGGTTATAGATTAGGCATAATCACACACACAAGGATGATTGACTGGACAATCAGTAGCTTATAATCAAACTAAGTAACTTGCTCACATTTGTGAAGAAAAGCTAGCTACCCAACGAAGAAACACGGAAATGTTACCTAGCTAATTCAAAGTAACATCAGTGGCTATAGCAAGATAACTATCAATACAAACGACAAAGGAATTATCTTGAGCTGGTTACAGTGGCTAATGTTCAACTTATCCGTATTTATGTATGAATTTTGGCAGCACACTGGATGTCCTCTGATTACATACAAATTCCTGAACCTTTTGAACAGTATCAAAGTCTGGGATTTCCATATCATCGTCTAATTCCTCTTTCGAGTCATGGCGTCATTGTACTTCAGAAAGTAGTATTTCACAGCTTGAGATTGGTTAAATTCTGGGCAGCAATATGGTTCACAGCTGTAGCAACGCAATCGCAGGTTACAAACGTTTTTCTGGTTAAACAAGCGTTTGAGTTTGAAATTATATTCGTATTTACAATTCGCATACACATTTTGGAAAAAGTCACATTAAAGTTCACATCTTCAAGAAAGCATGTCTGTGAAATAGACAAACTGTCCCAAAACATGTTTTTCTTCAAACAAATGGCTCTCTAGTAGTGTAGTATAAGCCCCCATTCCTGAATCCTGTCACAGAGTTGGGGACTAACAGATTACACAATAAGAAACCAGGCCAGCCTACTTCAGCCAGCCTGCAATAAGATGTGTTGATCATAGTTGCCCTCCTGAATATCGAACCTGGATTGGCCATGTGAAAGGCTGTGTCTTTTACCATTACGCCACCACCAGCTATACTCTTGACATTATATGATTCTGTCACGCAGTAACACCATGCCAAGTTTGAATATTTCGTTAGAAGTAACGTTTCTTATTAAGTTTACCTCCACCACAAATAGCATAAATAAACTGTATGACTTTTGCCACTGCCCATTTTAACATCTTATTAGCCATTTGTAGATGACATTGATACAATAACTACTGTATCAATATAGGTGACTATAATTTACATTTTGGTCAAGTTAAAAGATGAGAGAATCATGTAGTCAGCAAAGTTGTTGTCTCTCTTGAACAAATCCTAAGACATAATTTGAAAATCCATACTCACAATATAACTGCAAACAGTTTCATCTTATGCTTCCTGTAACATAGCTTCAAGTTTTTGTTTTTCTATCCTGAACAAATCCTCTTTTGCCGCTGGCCATTTTAACAGCTTATTAGCTATTTGTGAATAACATTGATATAGTATCCATCATTATAGATGACGATAACTGACATTTTCTTTAAGTGAAATGACAAGAGAATCATGTAGCCAGCAAACTGTTTTGTCGATTCTGAACAAATCGTAATATCCACCAGAACTGTTTTATTCATCCAATTACATAACTTTGGAAGGATGTAGCTAGCGATGCTTTTGTCTGTCCTAAACAAATCCTGAGGCATAATATGTTTTGACAGTGACGGGAGGCAAATGCAGCACCAGGTGTTTTGTGGTCCGCGTCCCTAACCACTACACTATTTTGCAAGGGGTAGTCAGGCCCTCACTCACTCACTCAGTCAGTCAGTAAGAGACATTTGATCTTCTAGGCCGGCTCCGCTTACGTGGTCCAGCAAAACAGTCATTCTAATCTTTTACCTATAAACATAGAAATCGGTTTGCAGATACTTTAGAAAACATTTATGATTATTTCAAATGAAAAGAATAGGTGCATAAAATAATAATAACCTGTTGCATGTTTGATGTTTTCAATTTAATGTTTTAAAAACATATTTTATATAGTGACTAATGAAGCCCTTGTTGAATTTATTTACTGCTTTTGGCTGGTAAAAGAAGAGTATGTCTTCGATAATATTAGCCAACCCATTAACAATGGGAATTAGTCATTTACCTTTCTCAGAAAAATGATAGGCAATAGCTGGTTTTAGCTTCTTCAGGTAGCACCTGTTTTTTTATTTACAGACATAATAGGCAGCTATTTGTCAGATAGCTGTAACATGACGCTGCCTTCATGACGAAACATTAGAAGGAATATATCACAATATTTGAGGAGGAAAGGGGGGTTGCAGTAATTAGACTCATGCAGTGTTCTCTTTATGTTGATGTGTTTGTTACTTAAACTCTGTTAAGCATTTATTTGGCCCACAATCTAAATCAATCAATCACATTTATTTTATAAAGCCCTTTTTACATCAGCAGTTGTAACAAAGTGCTTTCACAAAACACCCAACCTTTAATCTAAATTGCAGTTAACGGCAGGCTGTTAACTCTAATGAATTGTTTAACACTTTTTTGATTGCTACATGATTGCATGTGTTATTTCATAGCTTTATATTTCACTATTATTTTACAAGTTGAGAAACAGTAAAACCAAAGAAATAACCTTGAATGATTATTTGTGTTAAAACGTCTAACTAAAACTGTATACACTGTTTCCTTTGGCCTGATTGGGTTGGAAACCAAGTCCTTCAAGCTAACAGTTCCGAAACCCTACAAGACAGTTGTGTGAAACTTCAAGCTTCAAACAATAATCAATCACGTGGTACTCTTACTCTGGTGCAAACTTTTGCTCTGATCAGACTGGGTTGAAATTTGGAGGCAAGCCTCAAAGCATCTGGACTTTGTCCCATCCCTCCATTAAACTAATTTGGTGACTTCTAAAGACAATGTGTTGCACCACTGCTCATTCAGGTATCATAGTAAATGGGGTTAATACTAATGCAATCAACTATTATGTGTTTGAATTAAATATAGTAAAATTAGCTGAATTTTTCCAAGGGGGGTGAATATTTTCAGAGCCACTGTACGTTTCTGCTCTCCACCCTGAAGTGGAGTTGTGTATGTATTAATGAAATTTAATATATTTAATGCAAATCCTAATATTCTAAACAAATATTTAAACATGCATTGACTGATGTTAGAATTCAAGTTTGGATTTCTCCACAAATCTTATAAATATTTTCCTATAAATATTTTCTCTTTCCTACAACATCTCTCCACCGAAGTCCTAATAAGAGGGGCCAGCCAGCAGTCCGACAGTAGTGGCTTTACTGAAGACTCCCAAATAGAAAAATGCATTCATCCTAAGGTAAATAACTTTCATGGGCTATGTGAGCACACTGTCAACTCCCAAAAACTGGGAACAGGGAATCTCTGAATGAAAGTTTTGGCCTCTCATCTGAACATTATTTGTGTAGAGATGGGAGGAGGCCAAAAACGAACTAGGGACAAAGTTGGGTGATATGAATCTTCACAGTGCCTTACAGAAATAATAAAATCCCCTGACCAATTCAGTTATTTTACTGAATTAAAAATGGACTGATGATTGCGCCTCACTATCTGGCTGTTTGATGGACAAATATGTGTGTGGCGGATGCCAGGAGAACTCTAACTACTTGAATGCATAGTGCCTACTGTAAAGTTTAATGGAAAATCTGGGGCTATGTTTCAAGGTTTGGGTTCCAATGAAGGATGAATGCTGCATGATACAAAGACATTTTACACAAAGGGAGCTTGCATCTTTGTGGCAACTGTTTGAGGAAGGCCCTTTTCTGTTTTACCATGACTTCCCTGTGCACAAAGCAGGCTACATAAAACATGGTTCAACGAGGTTGGTGAGTAGATACTCAAGGTGTCTGCATAGAGCCCTGACCTCAACCCAATTGAATACCTTTGGGTTTAATTTGAATGACGATTGTGAGCCAGGTGTTCTCTTCCAACATTAGTGACTTTCCTCACAAATGCTCTTTTGGCTGAATGGGCACAAATACCCAGAGAAACTTCAAAATCTTCTGGAAAGCCTTCCTGGTTGTTATATCTCCAAAGGGGGTGGGACTCCATATTAATGCCCATGAATGTCTAAGCATTAATGGGCATGAAAATTGTTGCCTTCATCATTATGGTAATTTTGTTTTAATGCTCTACGTTTTAAACATTGTTGCCTAAAGAAACCGCCATATATAGCTCTGGACAAAAGAGACCACTGCACCTTTTTCTTTCCTTTCCAAAAAAGTTGGAAAGGAAGGTTCTTAGTGAGGAACAGAAGGGTTAGGGACCACTGCAAATTGAACACTTCTGTTCCTCATTTAAAACTTTCCTTTTAAACTCTTTTGGAAAGGAAAGAAAGTATGCAGTGGTCTCTTTTTTCCAGAGCTGTATATTACTTAAAATGTATTTTCTCAGGTGCAGTGCAATGAAAGAAATACTGAAAGTGATAATCCAGATGAAATGAAAGGGACTTCTAGACACTTATTTCCATTTAAAGGTGAGTTTACATAAACTGTTACATTCTGCATTGGATAAATCAGTGCTTATTGACGGGTATGTTTTTGAAAAAACATAAATGGAAAGTGGGGAATTCTTACTAAATTGTTTCTTCATAAAAATTATTTAACATGCATTTACACACTGAAACAGGAGTTGTTAACCAGTCCCAGGACTAGAGTCGTTGTTCCTGCACGACCATGGCTATTTGCCCACTACTCTATGCATATTTAATGCAATCATTGATGTTAGAGCTCAATTTTGGATTTGCATTATCTTTTTGTCTTTAAAACAAACTCTTTCCATCTTTAATTTGTCTCTCTGTATATGTCCCCATCACAGTTCTAGTTAGAGGAGCCAGTCAACAGTCAGACAGCAGTGGCTTTACTGAAGACTATCCAGTTGAGAAATCCATCCACACTAAGGTAACTATCAGTCTATCAATCAAATTATTTTATAAATCCCGTTTTAAATCAGCAGTTGTCACAAAGGGCTTTTACAAATCATTATTTCTTATGAGATTCACATTCAACTGTTGGTCATAACAGAATGTCACAAACATAAAACAAAACAAGATGATAAAGAAAAAAATGAACTGCCTTTAGTACTTAATGCTATGTAAAGCCCATTTTAGCATCAATGACAGCGTGCAGTTTTTTGTAATAGTTGTCTAATGAGGCAACCATTCTGCTGTAACCATTGAAGTGTTGACTTGGCCTTGTGCATAAAGTAATTGTCATGCTGGAAAGTCCAAGAGGGTCCCATGTGCAGATTTTGTGCAGAAGAATGCAAATTGTCTGCCATTATTATCTGATAACTTGCTGCTCTCATCGTACGATCAAATTTCACAAGATTCCCTGTGCCTTTAGAGCTCACCCCTTCCCTCTAAAACATCAGTTAGCCACCACCATGCTTCACAGTGGGGATGGTATTCTGTTCACTATAGGCCTTGTTGACCCCCTTCCAAACAGTGCTTATGGTTGTGAACATAAAGCTCTATTTTGGCTGTGAGGCCTGTCAAGGTGTTGTTGGGCATATTGTAACGTATTGTAAGGCTTTTTTGTGGCATTGGTATAGCTTCTTTCTAGCAACTCGACCATGCAGCTCATTTTTGTTGAAGTATCGTCGTATTGTGCTCCTTGAAACAACCACACTGTCTTTCCACTTTATAATAAGTGACTGAACAGTACTGACTGGCATTTACAAGGCTTTGTATATCTTTTATATCCTTTTCCATCTTAATGAAGTTCCATTACCTAATTATGCAGATCTTTTGTCAGTAATTTTCTGCTCCCCATGGCTCTGTTTCTAGCCTTCTGAGTGCATCCTTGTGAGAGCTAACAAACTCATTGACTATTTATACACAGTCACTAATTGCAATTTAAAAAGCCACAGGTGTGTGATATTCACCTTTATTTGCCATTTTCACCTGTGTGTGTCACCTTGTGTGTCTGTAACAAGGCCAAACATTCAAGGGTATGTAAAGTTTTGATCAAAGCCATTTGGGTGATTTCTGTTATCATAATGATTAAGGAAGGAGCCAAACAACTATGTAATAATAATTGGCTTCATATGATCACTGTCCTTAAATAAAAGACAGTTTTTTTCGCAAAAAAGTTTTTTCTGTCCTATTTTTAAAAACAATGCCAAAACTTTGCAATTTCTGCCAGGGTATGCAAATTTACAAGCACAACTGTATGGCTAGACCAATTCAGTAAGGAAAGTAGGAATAAGTTTCATTAATGCTTCATAAATTAACAATAAAACTCAAAGCATTAATGAGTTTTATTATAAAGAAATAAGTCATTCTTTATTTCTTGGGTTCAAAAATGAGAATTTTAGGTTCCCTTCTACATAACGGAACCTAAAACAAGTGATCGCATCACGTGCCTGCATTGATCAAGAAAATGTCCAGATGCTTGTGGAGAAACTATTTCAAAATGAATTTATAAAAGTGGGAAGTGTTTCAGAGTTGTTGCTCCCATTGTGTGTGATCCTCTAAGAAAAGTTGGTATGTATCGTGTTTGTGTAAAGTGCTTTTACAAAGATGTGGAAATAGCTCCTCAAGAACCCAACCCCACAATGGTTACAGTGGGAAATGACCACATCCGGCAAGAAGAAATTCACAAACTTTGTGGAACATGGCAGTGCGGAACATGGCAGGACCTACAAAGAATAGTGAATGAAAAACTTGATCTGCTTGCCAAACATCCCTACAACTGAATACACTAGGTTGAGCATTGCAGACAAGTGAAAGCAAAAATCATTGACAGAGAGGTTGTGGTCCATTAGGATTTCTCTGAAAACTATGCTTCCAAACTTCACACTGAAATTCAAGCTTTCCATATTGGTGGAAGTCATTAACAGGCCACAATTCACACACATCAAAAGGTAGTCATTCAAATGCCACAATCGCAGACAGTCTACATCATGATGAAAGAGCCAATTTTGAGCCAATTTTTAAAAGTTGAGAAAACAGAAGCCCTCTCTTACAACCATCCACTTCATGAGTGATGGGCTTGTTACCTAGTATAGGCAACTATCCCATGGTATGGGTGAACCTGATGGTGTTGCACTGTAAAGCACATGGCTGATCAGAGGGTGAAAATGGTAGCAGATATTCAGACACCAAATGAGCTCTATGAAACTTTACAGAACACAGCCTCTTCTATCAAGTATTTTTGGATGTCAGAAGAGGACACAGAAGAAGCTGCCTGTGGGGGAAGGGCACGACCAGATTGTGTCTCTTTCTCCTGGACGGTTTAGGCACAGAGAGCTGTCCTGCTTCTGCAGCCGAGAGAAGGGTAACGACTGTGACTGCTTCTGTTCCAATAAAGTGGACATGATGTGCATAGATGTGTGTGAATTACCCACCAGTGCTCCATCATCAACATCATATCTTACTATGACACCAGATATTGTTGGAAGGTCTGTCGTTGTTAAATATTATGCCCAGCGCTTTTGTGTGGCCAACCACCACGGGTGTATTAGAGTCTGAGCCAATAACAACTATGTCTGATACTGGGAAAAATTCCAAAACATGTGGTAGTCACATGCCCACACTTATGTCAGTGTAACAGAACACAATTATCTTCTGTTTCCATAAGAAACTCATGTGGAAATGTTCAAAAGTTCCAAGCGTTCCATTAGGAGTATTGTATATTCATCTAATTAAATATATTTGTTACATAAATGGTTATGTGAATGCTTTCAATGTTTCTCAATCTGAAAGTATCATCTCTTTTTTTATGTTATTACCAAATCAAATGTAGCACAAAATGTATTAAATGTTGGATGAATTAATCAATTTAAATGAAATATTTTTTATTAAAAACGTTTTTTAAATCATTAATTACTTGTCAGTGTCTCTTTGTTTCAAGTTTGACTGTTGGAAAATAAAAGATATTCTTAGCATGGTTATTCCATTACATACAGAACACTCTAATAAGTACAGAAATTCCTTAGATTTGGATTTTAAGCTTGCTTAATAGTTTTTCACTTCTGAAATATTTATCACTCATATATAGTGAAAATGGTAGTGGTCCCAAAACCGAGCATTAAGGAACACTAAGACGTACTTTTAATTTATCATTCTGATAAATAAGATTGTAACCAGGCAAGAACGTGTTCCAACGCACAGCCCGACTTGGGTTTCCAATCTCTCCAAGAGAAGGGAGTGATCAATGGTATCAAAGGCTGCACTAAGATCAAGAACCAATATGACAGATGCAGAACCTGTCTGAAGCTATTAAAAGGTCAATTACCATGTTCACGAGTGCTATGATGGGCTCTGAAACCAGACTGGAAGATTTCATTAATATTTTTTGTCTTCAGGAAGGTAATGAGTTGTTGGGAAATTTATTATTTTGATATTTTTAAGGGAAGAGTAGGTTCAGTATTGGCCAGAAAGAGATTCATTTCTTTTAGATAAGCTATTATCTCTGCCATTTTTAGTGAGTTTGGTACTCATCCGGAGGGTAGAGAGCAATTTATTACAGAATGTTCAATATCAGCAGACCAAGCACAATAGTAGCCCCTTTATTCGTTTATTGGGCTCCTTGATGAGTTTAGTACGTCCACTAGAAAATTGGTCGGTTTAGAAATCATTACTAATTTAGTGATGAGCATTACAGAAGCAAAAAATCCAAGTGTCCCCATTTTTTACCAGGTCAGGGTGGTTCTGTGCGTTTTTGAGGACTATACCTATTTAAGGAGTCTGTTATTTGTTTTCTAATGGTGATTATCTTTTTGTCAAATAAATACTTTTGTCAAAAGTGTGAGCAAATACTATATCTCCTTGAAACAGTTGGGACAGACACCCTATGAACAAATGATTGGCCTCACATAGTTTTGTTAAGGAAGGGGAGGAGTGCCTGAAATAACATACTTGCGCAAAGAATTAACAAGGGATTCAGGTTATAGCGTGACAATTGGTTTACGATGTAAAAACGTATGTGTATGGTTCGGAAAATAGGAGAAAGATTATGTAGTGGTGTATGGCAAGGTTAAAACACCTCTAAATTCATTGGCTATTTTCAATTATATGGTAACAACATGACCATGACAGCATAACTAAATATCAAAGCCCACTGTACTATTGAAAAAAATCTGCGATTCTACATTCAAGTAATCTGAAACGTAAAAAAAATACAGATTATGCAGATTGTTTTAGTTTAGACATTAGGTTTTATTGAACTATTTTTACATGCTTGGGTGTAAAAGAAAACTAGGATCCATTGGCTGTTACTCATTTATGTCATTGAAGCATAATATTTCCACCTCCATGTTTGATGGTGGGGATGCTGGTCTTGGGGTCATAGGCACCATTCCTCCTCCTCCAGAGTTGAGTTAATGCCAAAGAGCTCCATTTTGGTCTCATCTGACTACAACACTTTCACCCAGTTCTTCTCTGAATCATTCAGATGTTCATTGGCAGACTTCAGACGGGCCTGTACATGTGCTTTCTTGAGCAGGGGGAGCTTGCAGGCACTGCAGGCATTGTGTCCTTCATGGTGTAGTGTGTTACGGATTGTGTTCTTGGTGATTATGGTCCCAGCTGCCTTGAAATCATTGACAAGATCCTCCCGTGTAGTTCTGGACTTATTCCTCACTGTTCACATGATCATTGCAACTCCACAAGGGAAGATCTTGCATGGAGCCCCAGACCGAGGGAGATTTACAGTTTTTTTGTGTTTCTTCCATTTGCAAATTATCATACAAACTGTTGTCACCTTTTCACCAAGCTGCATGGCGATGGTCTTGTAGCCCATTCCAGCCTTGTGTAGGTCTACAATCTTGTCCCTGACATCCTTGGACAGCTCTTTTGTCTCGGCCATGGTGCAGAGTTTGGAATCTGATTTATTGATTGCTTGATGATGGATCTGACTGTTTTTATTCTATTACATTATTTCTGTTTTCACTGTAAAGCACATTGAATTGCTTCTATGTATCGACTGTGCTATATAAATAAACTTGCTTGCTATTGTAGACAGGTGTCTTTTAAACAGGTAACAAACTAAGATTAGGAGCACTCCCTTTTAGAGCATTTTTTGTTTTTATTCTGTCACTCACTGTTCAAATAAACCTGGCATTAAAATGTACTATTTTTTTGTCAGTGGGCAAACATACAAAGTCCGCAGGGGATCACATACATTTTCCCCCTCATTGTATTTACTTCAAACTCAAACAAACATGTTTCTGTGACAGTTCTGTTACAGTTTTGCTACTGTTAGGCCCCACACAAACCGAATAATTTAATATCATGTATTTACTATTCAGATGTGCAAAATATGTCCCAAGAATCAAACTCAACAGAACATGCTGCCAAATGAACACTCTTATTTAATTTCTTTAAAACTTGTCATGGTGACTGGAAGATAAAACCGGAACATTTAAGGCTAACATGCCAAGCATGCCGCCAAGCGGCTGCATTTTGCAGTTCATAGGTGTATTGTCAGCCTAATGGTAGATTGGCCTAACACCGTAACTCCAGCGCAGTAAACAGTAACTGCACTTTGATGCACAGCAATTTGAGCATTCGGGAGTGCAACAGGACAAAGAACCGTAACGGATGTTACAGGATTCTGCTTTGACCTCTCTAGGGGTTTTGCCCTACAGCAAAGACAACACACTGAAAAATAGTTATTTGTCATCATGATGAAGCATGGCTTATGTTATGGCCCTTTGCCTTTGCACAGCAGTTGACACTTATCACGTCCAACACTCCCAGCTGATTAAATAGCATAATGGTTAAAGACTGGTTAAAGCCCCATAGAAAAGCAGCAGATCAAAATCACCGAGAAAAACAAAATGCATCTCTTATAATTGCAGCCCAGCAGAACTAGGCTTGCCTGTTCCCTGTTCTGGTTTATTAAAAAATGTATTCTGTACATTTTCTGCCAAAAATCACACTTGTTTATAACTTTTTCCCTTCACTGTCAGGTACAGAGTGAAGAAAGTGAAACTCACATGGGAATGAAAGGGACTCCAAAACACTTGCTGCCATTAAAAGGTGAGTTTACACTTTGGAAATAGTCCACTATACCTCTGAAGGTGAGCTGTGGTATCTGGTACGAAGACATTAGCAGCAGATCCTTTAAGTCCTGTAAATTGCGAGGTGGTGCCTCCATGGATCCGATCTGTTTGGCCAGCACATCCCAAAAATACTCAATTCGATCGAAATCTGGGGAATTTGGAGGCCAAGTAAACATTGTGAACTCGTTGTGTCCCTCAAACCATTCCTTAACCATGTTTGCTTTGTGGCAGGGCGCATTATCCCGCTGAAAGTGGCCAATGCCATCAGGGAATACTGTTGCCATGAAAGGGTGCACATGGTCTGCAGCAATGCTTAGGGAAGTGGTACATGTCTAACTAAAGTCCACATGAATGGTAAGACCCAAGGTTTCCCAGGAGAACAATGCCCAAAGCATCACACTACCTTCTGCCGGCTTGACTTCTCATAGTGCATCCTGGTGCCATGTGTTCTCCAGGTAAGCATCACACAAACACCTGGCCATCCACGTGATTTTAAAGGAAACGTGATTCATCACTCCAGGCCACCTTCGTCCATTGCTCCGTGGTCCAGAACTGATGCTCATTTACCCATTATAGGTTATTATGGGTATCCTGACTGGTCTGCAGCTATGCAGACCCATATGCAACAAACAGTGATGCACTTTACGTTCTGACACATTTCTATCAATACCAGCATGAACCTTTCCCGCAAGTTGAGCTACAGTATCTCCTTTGTTGGATCGGACCACATGGGCCAGCCTTCGCTCCCCCATGACCCTGTTGCCGGTTCACCGCTTTTCCTTCCTTGGATCACAAGTACTGACCACGGCAGACCAGGAAAACCTCTCATAGGCAGCAGTTTTGGAGATGCACTAGTAGCGGCAAAATAGATTCCCATGCTTGCCCATTTTTCCTGCTTCTAACACATCAACTTTGAGAAACAAATTGTCTCTTGTAGTTCTTTAGAGATTATCAGTGTTATTCCCTTCACCTATCAGTGGTCATAATGTCATGGCTGATCGGCGCATGTGTCCGTCTAGACAGTGAACTAGACAGTGATGAATGCCTGCCCTCTATTGGTGGAAATATCTTAGTAACACATTTTTTAATTAGACTGGAATACTCACTTGAGATGTATTAATGTGTAAATTATGCTTTGATTGGAGTACCATAATGGCCCGTTAATAAACCGTGGCATAACATTTTTAACCACAGCTGTTAACATTTTAAAACAGTTTCCACCGACAAACTTTTTCACAGATGATGGTTTGATGAAGTAGAGGTCTCTGAAACTCATGTAGAAAGTATGATACAATTGGTGTTACAGGGTTTTCAAAAACATTTTATTCTTCAAGAAATACATTTTGGTACATATTTTTATGTTAATGTAAAATGTATGTACGAGTCATAATTCTTCGGGCAATCTTCGGATGTCCATACCCACAAAGCTATAATATGAATGGTGCGGTTTATACATGGTGATGGTTATAAACAGGGAATTATGGTATGATAATTGTGGAGGCATCTGGGCATGTGTGGCTAATTGATCTGGTCCAACTACATCCACAAAAAAAGTACTTTTGTATTATAAAAACTGTGTTATATGGACCAGATGTGAGGCTAACATGGCTCCTAATCTCAACATATTTATTGTTTAGAATATAGGCAATACACTTGTTTTTGATTGATCTTCAAGGTGCACTTATTTTACCTGAATTTCAAGTACTAGGTCTGGCAAACACTGCTCAGACATATTTCTCATCAACTGGTGATGAGAACATGATGCAGATAATTCGCATGATGCAGATAATTCTAAGGCCGGGTGTTTTGTGAAAGCACTTTGTGACAACTGCTGACGTGAAAAGGGCTTTATAAAATAAATGTGATTGATTGATTGATTGCATCAGGGACTGGGTGGATAGTCAAGACTGAGGAAAGGATCAATGGAATAAAATACATAAGTGTCCTTGAGATTTTTAGCATGGCAACAACCTCACAGCCAAGACTGCAAGATTGTCCTTGAGTGGCCCAGCCAATACCCAGAGCCCAACCACATTGATTATCTGCAGCGAGAACTGAAGATCACTGTTCACCAACATGCTGATTGATAGAGAAACATTTTACAATCTTGTATCTTTTACAAATTAAGTTCATAACACTGCAAAATGTCAAGAAATGTAGGGAATTGAATACATTCCAAAAGGCATCATATTTATGAACTGTGCAATTTTTTTCAAGAGTGTAATATTATTTTAAAACAAATGAAAGTCTTAACAGAATTTAGTTTTGTGCAAATATTATTTCTCCCACACAGCTCTATTGAGAGGAGCCAGTCAGCAGTCAGACAGCAGTGGATTTACAGAAGATTACACAGTAGAGAAATCAATCTGCCCTAAGGTAAATATGTAAGCATATTCTCATCTCTCTGAAACTGCTGGGGATTGGGAACCTGTTTTATTGAAGGCTGAATTAGAAATGGTGTTGCTTGTCAAGTTTATTTCATTTCTTGCTACAATTTTTAACTTTTTTAACTTCCCAGAGACCACCACAATATTTTTTTACTGGTCCCTCAGCCATCAGTAAAAAAAGAAAATCCCCCCCTGATATCTTTCAATTACAAAATGAATTACAGAAAAGCTGTTGGTGTATGCTAGATGTTCCTGGCTGTAGAGCATAAGGTGTGCTGGACGTCTCAGGCTGTAGAGCAGGTGTCCCAGACGGGCACCTGAAGAGTAATAGAACTATTGAAAGTCAGACAGATACACTACCAATGAAATGCTTTAGAACACCTGAATGTTCCCAATGAAAAACCTGCAATGGTACAAAGGTATGTGCTGAACTGCTACAGGTAAACAACAATGTAATTCACTGCGTTACCGGCACTGGCCAAGAAGAGCAAATGACTCTTACTGACTCGTACATTTGGAAACTGTAGGAAGCACTGACAGGAAAATGTTTGGCAAACCCAAAGCCACATCAGAATCAGAAGATAGCCTGGGTGATAGACGGCTCACAGGACAACAGCTTCAAACACAGCTTAACACTGATCGAAGTAAACAAGTTTGTTTCAAATGTGAAGAGAAAAGCTGCAGGTTTGACAGGTCAAGAGGCAGTAAGGAAACCATTGCAAAGATGGCAAAATAAATAAGAGGCATGCCTGTTCCCTGAAGCACCACCAGTGAACTACTGAAGACTGGGAGAAGGTATTATGGACCTATGAAACAAAATGTGACATTTTCAGTTCATCATGCATGGTTTTTGTATGCCAACGAGTAGGCGAAAGGATGGTGGTCTGGCACTCTTTTGAGGGGTGCATTCACTTTCAAGTCAGAATCACTGACTTGAATAAAGTGAATGCACCCTGAACCAAAATGGCAATCACAGCATTTTGAGGAGTCATGCGATACCCTCTAATGTGTGTCTAGTTGGTCAAGGGTTCATTGAACAGCAAGATAATATCCCAAGAAATACATTCAGGATATATCAAAACTACCTTAAAAGAAAACTACCATATAATGCAGCATTTTAAATCACAGAAGTGAAATATATTCAAAACATCAAGCTTACTGTCAATATAGCCCGCAATTACCATGTTTATTCATATATTTTTCTTATAGAGACTCGAGATTATTAGAAACGCACATTTAAACGTACACGCACAAAAATATAATACATTTAACATTGGCCAGTTGATTCTAACTTAAAATGAGTCTTGGTTGTGTTGTGCTCATAATTTAGAAATCGCCAGTCCTGCAATTTCATGTACACGGAGTTACCCTATTGGAATGGGAAAGCAACCCCAGACAACCATCATCTGAAGTAGTGCATTATTTCCTTCAAACTGAAATCTTTATTTATAACTATCACACAATCAGGTATTAGCAAACAGAGAAATCTTAGCAAGTAAAAACTATAAACAGTTTTGTGGCTTCTGCCTTTAATCTTTTTGAATATTGCATAGTACCAGAAAGAGAATGAACCATAACTAGTGCAGATCTATTTATAAACAAATCCCAGTCCTATTTTGGCTACACCTTAACAGATAATCAAAATGCCTTGAGTTCATATTGAGTTCATGTATATTGCCAATATTATTACATAATTTTGGTGAATGCCTTTTGTTTGGCTAAGATCTTTAGCCAAACAAAAGGATCTTTAGCCAAACAATTTTTTATGTGTGTCGCTTGATCATTTGGAATAATTTCTGGTACGCCAAACCTTGGTATGACCCATCTCATTAAACATTTCACAACAGTCCTTGCATACTTTTTTCATATTGGAAAAGCTTCCACCCAACTTGGAAATATTTCTGTTATTACCATGCAATAGCGTTTGTCGCTACCCATCTTTACAAATAAATAATAAAATATATTTGTAAAATAAATCGTTTTTTTTTTATGTACAAACGGACCATGCGGTGAGGGTGTTTTACCTTGTTGTAAAAGGCCTGTATGTTGTGTACCTTAAATTGTGCATTCCCATCAGATGATTTTCACACGCTTTTCAAAGTCCTGGAGCAAACCAAAGTCTGCCTATATTCGCTATCATTCCCCCTCTTTTTCCCATGTGGCACACTGTGAGCCACTCAGAAAGAGTGGGCCAAAGTGAGACTGGTGCAATAGGTTTACTGGACAGGTGTCTAAAGAACACGTAGGTACCAGCTGCACAGCCGGCTGTCACCCAGGTTTGTTTGGCAGCATTGGCGACAGAGGTCTGCAGCAAACAGATATGGTCAACAGTGTAACCAAGACACAGAGTGACATGTTTCGTAGCAGAACGAGTTCCAGCAGGAATAAGAGGCATTTGAGCAGCTTCCTTCGCTGCTTTCTTTGCCATGGAGTTACCCACGGACACCATGTCGTTACCACCTGTATGCACGGGCATTTGATAATAGCAAGATGTAAGCTTCTAGCAAGTAATAGCTTCTAAAATGTCTCCAACCTGTAGTGTAATATGTGTACCAGGAGAGTTAAGTGAAAATCATCAGCAAATGTGGTGCAGGTACGGCAATTGCCATGTTTATTCAGGGATTACAGGGAATTTGGTAAATATAAAGAATGACCAATACCATACACTGTTATGGTCAGTATGTGTGTTGTTTCAGCTCTTAAATACATTGCTGAACCTCCTTCAAATTACCACCAGGTGGCGCTCAAGGAGAGAGCCATGACAGATTTTAAATGTCAAGCCATATCGTAACGAGACCACATTTTTATCATACACCTGTTGCTACTATTTTTATCAGAGCACAGATTGTGGAGAACACAAGTGTAGTAGTGTAATAATACTGAACACAACCCAATCCCCCGTTTAATCAAGCATGCAGTAACATTCACACACCAATCCTAAAGAGCTTGGGTATCCTCACCTAAAGCATCTTGGATATAACAGATTTTTGTTATTTAACTTTTTCCTGATTTGGGACCAACCTTGGCTTGGCATATAAGGGTTTGTCAACCGCTGCTAATGCAGCCCACCAAAGGGAGCAATGTGCCCCAAAGGGTTTGTGTCACACACTTTTATTATCAAATGCAACGGGACTCTAAAAACCTCAACAGCAGTTGATAACCGATCGGTATCCTCACGTATGAGTTCTTGGGAGTCTCAAATTAGTTATTCCCTCACATACAACAGATTCTTAGGAATCTCGAATTGGCTACTATATTCATATTTAGTCTCTTAATGATCATTATTTAATATCTACAGTGGATATCAACAGTCTACACACCCCTGTTAAAATGCCAGGTTTTTATGAGGTAAGAGAATGAGACAAAGATAAATCAGTTCAGAACGTTTTCCACGTGTTTTTTTATGTGACCTATAATGTGAACAATTCATTTGAAAAACAGACTGACATTTTTTGAGGGGGAAAAATGAACAATACAAACCTTACAATAACCTGGTTCAATAAGTGTGCACACCCTCTTATAACTGGGGATGTGGTTGTGTTCAAAATTAACCAATCACATTCAAACTCATGTTAAATAGAAGTCATTAAACACCTGCTATCATTTAAAGTGAATCACAAATAAAGTTCAGCTATTGTAGTAGGAATTTACTGACATTTTCTCAGATCAAAAGCCATGGTCCAAAGAGAGCTTCCAAAGCATCAGAGGGATCTCATTGTTTAAAGATATCAGTCAGGACAGGAGATGGGTAGAGAATAATTTCCAAAGCATTAGATATACCATGGAACACAGTGAAGACAGTGATCAACAAGTGGAGCAAATATGGCACAACAGAGACATTACCAAGAATTTGACGTCCTTCTAAAATTTATGACGAGACGAGTAGAAAACTGGTCTGGGAGGCTTCCAAGAGGCTTTCAGTAACAGAAAAAGAGCTGCAGGATTTTATGACAAGTACTGGCTGTGTGTTACATGTGACGGAATGCTACATGTGACAGAGACAAATACTGCCTTGTCAAGATGAGCTGTGCTAATAGACCCCTACCCAAAATGACTAAGTGCTGTAATAAAATCAAAAGGTGCTTCAACAAAGTATTAGTGTAGGGGTGTGCATACTTATGCAACCAGGTTATTGTGAGTTTATTATCTTTCCCCCTCAAAGATTTCAGTTTTTTTTTCAATTGTATTGTTCATGTTATAGGTCACATTAAAGGCGGAAAAGGTTCTGACATGCTTTATCTTTGTCACATTTTTTTACATCACAGTTTAACAGGGGTGTGTAGATTTTAATATCCACTGTATATTCTTTAATCAATATATCATGCTATCAAATCAATCACAAACTTACATCCACAGTATCATCATTTCAGTTTAATTCTTTTTTTTATTCTTTAACTTCTTACTGAAGGATTTCTATATATATTACATCTAGTGCAATACAACATTATGAAAAAGAAACAACAATAAAACATATACCATCCATAATTAACTGTTATTTTGTATGTAATTAATCAGACGTCGTCACTCCCGGCTCCGCTACAAACAATTCTACTCTCAAAACAGATTGATATTGCAAATATTTCCAGGTTTTGCTTGTTGCGCGCAGTTCCGTCAGTTGGAGAAAGAAAAGCAAACACTGTTGTGTCTGGGATGCCAAATTGTGGAAGATTGAAAACGTTCACGAAACTGTTGTTCATATAACAGTTGATTATTTCAGGTTTAATAGTATGTACGGGACCAAAAATGTCAAGATTCAAACCCAGGTCACCCAAGTAAAAGTCTTTGTCGTTAACCACTACACCACAGAGCTGTACATTTGCTTCCTGTCAGTATAGCCACTTGTTTACACTGACAACCGGCATCTGTCTATCCTGAACAAATCCTCTTTTTCCATTGGCTGTTTTAGTAGGTGATGAGAGGAGGTGAGAGACAAATCATGAACTGAAAACCAACCGCTGTGAGGTTTTGGAGAAACAGGCTTGATCGGTTGTACAGATGCTTCACCTTTGTACCGTGGCTCCTCAGTAGCTGGGTTTGCGCCATGGTGGGGGCAGTAGGGCTAGGAACAGAAGCCTCTTTATACTTCCTCTGACAAGGTCCTGATGGGTTGCAGCTACACAGGGACAGGGCGGGCACTGTTGGCAGTGAATCTCTCATGAGGCGTTTTTTGAATCGAGTGGCCACGTGCCACTTTGTAATGTCAAATTATACCTTTTACATTGAGGTAAAAAAATATTTGATCACCAGCTGATTTTGTACGTTTTCCCACTGACAAAGAAATTATCAGTCTATAATTTTGATGGTGGGTTTATTTGAACAGTGAAGGACAGAATAACAACAACAAAATCCAGAAAAACACATGTGAAAAATGTTATAAATTGACTTTTGCATTGCATTTTAATGAGGGTAATAAGTATTTGATCCCCATGCATTTTTCATGTGTTTTTCTGGATGTTTTTGCTTTTATTTGCTTTTATTCTGTCTCTCATTGTTTCAATAAACCTACCACTAAAATTATAGACTGATAATTTCTTTGTCAGTGAGCAAACGTACAAAATCAGCAGGGGATCAAATACTTTTTTCCCTCACTGTATATATCAGAAATTGTGATTATAGTTTGGATAATGGGAGTAATGAGATGTTTCCATGTTATACCATTAGTTAACATAACTGCTCAGTACATAAAGTGTTCTGTAATTATGTTTTTTCCATATATTTTTCTGTTTTAAGGTGGAGGAGTCAAACAATCAGTTTATCAAAGAGAACAGAGTGACCGCTCCAGGGCCGAAGTGTCCTACCTGTTTCACAGTCACCCAGGGCCCGACCCTAGGCTTCAACTCAGAATCCAGCTCTCCCTATGACTCCTGCTCAGAGTCAGACTCCTCCTCAGGTCAACCAAGTAGGGTTATGGGGCCCTCGGTCATGCTTCCTCAAGCACCTGTGAGCAAAGAATACAAGCCTTTGCCATCTGGTTCAGAGACAGAGGCCAGGCAAGATCTGGGGAAAAAGAGTAATAAGACCTCTGATGAGGTCCCAGAGGGCCGAAAAAGGCCACCCCTAAATAAAAGCCATTCTTTACCCACATCCCTTCCCAGCTCACGTCGTGTGGTGTCCTCCCTCAATGTTCAACTGTTCCCAGGAGATCGTATTTGCCCTTCACCCTGCGTCTCATACCATTACAGCTCAGTGACGAAGGAGGATGAGGACGAAGATGAGATATGGCAGTCTTCTGTTCAATCAACCCTTATCATTAACAAGCCCAACAATCAGGAAAGAGATTTTCCCAGAACATTCCTGCCTCCTAAACCACAGCCAAGTCATCAAACTAGTCTGTCCCATATCATGCCAAGCAGCACCTTGGCTTGGCCAGGACAGTCTCATTGGGAGCAACAAAGTACCTGGAGAGCCCCCAGTCTGCCAAACCAACCCTTAAACAATATTGCATACTACACGCCGTCAGACAATATCGCCAACAACACACATATGCCAGGCTACCATTTGACACCACAGCAACAACAACAACCACATTATCAGAAAAAATGGCAAGACCTCCAAAAACAGCTACAGCAGCAGAGACAATGGGAAACACCTCAACTCCAACAACAATTTTGGCAACAACCTCAGCCGCAACCGCAGCTGTACTTGAATCCTCGAAGTGCCCCCTGTGCTGTCAGTGACCATCCTCCTATCAGTGCCCACCACCAATGGCCAATTAGCAGGCCGCCCAGTGTTCCTCATGGCTGGGGTCACAATGAACTCCATCCTGAGTTCTACACACATCCAGACCGTAGGCATTACACAAACATACACAGCCGACCACAAAGACTGCCAGCCTCTTTGCCAAGCTGCATTCCACACTGTGCCACCTGTGCCAACTGCAGCTCTTCCAATCCTTATAGTGTGCAACATTCTCCAGGTTACCTCCATACTGATAGACAGCTTCAGCTTAGAGCTCTTCAAGATCCAAGTGGGACAACAGTACATGACAGAGCTACAGTGAACACCTCTAAAATCCAAAGTGGCTCAACTGGTAAAAAATCTGGGCTACGCAAATTTGGTGGGTTGACTTCCCGAAGGAATTACACACATAAAAATAAAGTATTAAATGAGTTATAAACCACATTGTAATAGAATGAGAGACAGTGATACGAGTTGCTGGTGCTTTATTGACTCAGTGTGTTGTTTTACAGTGGGTAAAGAAAAGAATCACTCCCCTTTGAAATAATCACATTTTGTTGATCTGCAGCCTGAAATGAAAACGGACAAAAAATATTTTTGTGTTATTCAGCTATATTTACAACTTACAACATCCAAGTGAAAGATATAATACCAACCAAAAAAATACTACTAATTAAAAAACAGAATCACAGAGTTGGAAAAAGAATTACCGCTCTCCTAAAAATGACTTGTAACCCCAACCAGGTGTAGTTAATCTCCTTCTCAGTAGCACACAAAGCCAATTCACTTTCAACTGTGATCAGCTGTGGTCATTTTGATTAGCTCAGCATGAAACCAGCTTTTGGTAGTGCAACTGAAGACAACAATCAACTATGGGTGGCAAGGCATTGTCAAAAGATCTCTGGGATAAAGATGTGGACAGGCACAAGTCAGTCTGCTCTCTGCCAGAAAGTTGTCAATGGGAAGAATATTTACCTTCCAACACGATAATGACCCAAAGCACACAGCAAAACTGACCACACAGTGGTTGAAGGAGAAAAAGGCGAATGTCCTTGCATGGCCTAGTCAGAGCCCAGATTTAAACCCCATTGAAATTCTTTGGAATGACTTGAAGACAGCAGTTCACAAACGGTCACCATCAAATTTAACTGAACTTGAGCAGTTCTGCAAAGAAGATATTATGTTAGTAGAGACGTATCCCAACAGACTAAAGGCTGTAATTAAAGTAAAAGGTGGTTCAACAAAATACTGAAACTAGGGGGTGATCCTTTTTCCAACTCAGTGATTACGTTTTTTTAATTTTCTTCTGACATGTTGGTGTTATATCTTTCGCTTGTATGTTATAAGTTGCACTGAGTAAATACAGCTGAATTAAACAAAAACTGTCCGTCTTCATTTTAGGCTGCAAATCAACAAAATGTGATTCTTTTACAGGGGAGTGATTCTTTTCTATACCCACTGTAACATGGTCCCATCTGGACGGATGGCTGTCTTAATGTGTTAGGACACTTAATGTGTTATGATATGATTTCAGAAATGAGAAACACACCTAGACATGGTATTTAGTGGATGAGACACACAAATATATTATTGAAGTTGAATATAACAACATTTGTGTTATTGGGTGTTTAAAATGTTGTGTTTGGAATTTATTTATTGAATAATTTAATACAGAGTGTTCTGAAATGTTTTATTGTGTTTAATTTTTTTTATGATCTTTTATCAGGTTTATCCAAATATATAGACAAATTAGGTTTCCTATTGTGTTGATAACACTTGTAAATATGTTTGAAGTTGTTTGTCTATGCCAAATCTCTTATGAGAATAAAGAATGGGTACATTTTTAGGTTTTTATTTACAAATACACACACAAACAAGTATTCACAAACTCACAAATACTGCAGTTTGCAAACACTGTTGCTTGTTAAACATTTCTCCTGATGTGTAGTTAACATTCTTGAGATAAAACTCTTACATTTTAAGAAGATGCATTTTCAAAGGTTATGAATCAGCGTTGTCCATACACATTTTAACACTACATTCAGGTTATGTTGGTACCGTTTTGCCATATAATGCAACACAGTGTCACGCTTCAAGGCAGACGGGAGTCAGATGCAGGTGAGTGGCTTGCTTTTTATGTAATAAAGTGCAGGCAAGCTTCTTTCAGAATGAAACACATATCGATCATATACTGTAGTCCAGAGGCGTTGCTAGAATCTCAAAACTTTTGGGGCTAAGTCTCCCAATCCAACCAAACCCCTCCCCCAGGACAGAAAGAACAATGTTTTGAATTAATGTACATGTTACCGGACTACACGTTTACATTTTAATATTGCACAATCGGGACTATAGATGAATAGAGCTGGGGGTATTTTTGTATTTTTTATCGATTTGAGCTGTTGGGACCCTGGCACACATCTAATTGTGATAATTCTTTTGCATTTAGCTGAAACTACCAAAAAAAGAACAAGAAAACTTTGTCACGTGAGAAGAATCTGCTGGATCTGCTTCAGCCACAACTTCTCAATAAACCAGAATACAATAAACCAGAATAGGAAGCAGACAAGCCTAGTTTAGCTGGCCTGCAATTCAAATTAAATATTGTTAAACTCAACGGATTTGAACTCAGATCTCCTACATGAGAGACACTGTGTTTAAACACTACATCACTGCGCTTCACATTTGGCCAGAAACTAGACACTATTAAGCATTGTATCAAACAGACTAAAGTTTCTTATTAAGTTTACTTCCACAACAAATAGCATCTATGGACTCTATGGCTTTTGACACTAGCCGTTTTAACAGCTTTTTAGCCAGTAATAGGCTTTACTGGTATCTACTAACTTCTTAAGGATAGTCATTGAAGAACTGAGCAATTGCTAGCGGGACTGAATTTTTTCCTGCCAAAATGATATCATTACACCACATAAAAACATTTGCTTTTCTTCCATTCGTGAATGACATTAAACAATAACCATAGGTGACGATAACTGACTTTCTTGTCAAGTGAAAAGATGAGACAATCATAGGAACCCTTACTCTTTTACTGCCCAAGGGCATGCACAGATGCATGGGTACCTCAAAAATCCACCAGAAACAGTCGCAATACTGAATTACCGTAGACAGTTTTTGTTTAGGCTTATTATAAACATAGCTACTGAATGTTGTAGCCAGCTAAGATTTTGTTTATATTGACCCAAAAAGCATGCACGGATTCAAATGTGTGAAAAAAGTAAAATTTTATGCTAAACTAAATGTGTTGGTCTGCTGTAACGGCCTCCGGTCAGTTGGTCAGTGTGAGCCGCTGGTTTTCCCCAGGAACTGTAAGAGTGCATACTGTTTTTCCACTATAACTGTGTCTCCAAATGTTCCCTACATTTCCGGTTTGTAATACATTAACCACTCGTTTTTTACAAGTAATGAAACTGTTAAAATAGGTGTTAGCTAAACCAGTCGTTCTTACAAGTAATAAACAAGTTAGCTAAACAATGCGTTTGCACAAGTGATTAGCTTGTTTAAGTAAGTGTTATTTTGGGCAACACATATTTGCTGTTTTGGGCTGAAATAATACAGGCCTACGGGTTGGCTCCATAGACTGTGTTATAAAATGTGCACATTTTGTTGTGCTGGAAAGGTGTTGAAAGCATTTTAACTATAAACATTTGTATAGGTTTGTACATGTTTAGCGGTTAATATAGATATACTGTCAGCGGGTCAGTCATACTTCATAACATTTGTGTATCAGTGTATATTACACTGCAGTAACAGCGAAAGCATATTTGTCACTACAGCAGGTAAGGATCCAAGCGCGGACTGGGGAGGAGTGGGAGAGAGAGAAAGGACAGTCGGGGACGTGCAGCGTGGCGTCTCACGAATCGGTGGCGAAAGTACAGACGAGCAGCAGGCAGAGTTGTCGGGGACGGGCAGAATAGTCGGGGTCAGGCGAGGGATTGTAATTCTGGCGCAGAACAGACATACAGGCAAGGCTTAGGCAGAATAGTCGGGGATGAGCGATCGGTCGTTACCCAGGAAAGCAGGACAAGAGTTTGCTGAGTGCTAGATGTGGCATGCGTACATAAACCATTGATCCGGCAGAGAAGAAGTGGCAGAGAGGTGCATATATACGGCAGGTGATGAGGAGAGTAGGAACAGGTGCATGAGTGGTGATTTGGAACAGGTGTGGGAACAGGTGCGCGTCTGTAGTTCAGGAGCGCGGGACGGTTTATGTAAAGTCCAAATGCTTACTTTTTTTTTTGACTGTGGGGCGATTTGATGACAGGACCTATTTTCTAATCACTGTGCAGGTCTGCTTTTCTTACCACTATGCTATTTACCAGGGTCGGTTGGTTCGTCGGTCACTCAGTAAGAGACATTCACTATTCTTCAAAAATTACAAAATATATATTTTTACTTTTTCATTTTTAATCATGTTAAATTTAATGTAAAGTTAGTATTGTAACCATCAAAATCTATGCTGGAAACAATACATGAAATAGACCATTTGTTTTGCATGTTTACCCATATAACAGTAATTTCAGGGTCTATGAAGGCTGTTGTGATATTTGAGCCACGTAGCTAAAATTGTGCTTATGTTTGAGCCATAAAAGACTTGATGGTACATATTATAGAAATAACTAAGTAGTGAAAACATCCAAAACAGATAGTATTCAAAGGGTTCACACATTAAACTACACAGCAGCGAACATATTGAATCCTGGGAGAGATGAGTCGAGCGGGAAAATAGGATTTAAAAAAAGAATTGCCCAGATATTCTTTAACTAGCATCAGACCTAGTTTACTTTAAATTTATTTGTAATAAGTTAATCTGTGGCCCCCTGATGACTGCGACACCCTGATGTTAATCCAAGTAATCTGTGGCCTCTCGATGAAAGATACATAATATCTGTGGCCCCGACTCCCATCCAGGTTGCCCATCCCTGGCTTATGCGGTATGGAGAAAAGACGGTAGTAAGACTTATTATTGAAAATGGGTTTAACATTTATCACATTTTAAGGTTAAACTATTTAAAAGGTACATTTCATGATGGTCCTTATCAATATTTGTTCACACCATAGATTTTACCTGAAATCTAATTTTTAAGAAAGGTTGCAAAAAGGGATGGAGTATGATAAAAGGAGGAGACCACTTCCCTGCAGAATCGTCTCAAAGGGACTTATTCGTCTGTCAGTCCAATTTTAGGAGTTAGAAGAAAAATGTATTGAAAGTTTGGTGTATTTATATTTTTAGGTATCACAACATTTCGTAAGTTATAGTAAGCCCATATTTAATTTTCTGATGTAAAATGCATCTTTCCTCTAATGACGGCTTATTGCATTCTATTCTGATTTCTTTTTACTACTACTATTATTTTCAGCAAAAGTAATTAATTTACATCCAGGGGGTGGATGTAACTTTGAACGACAAATTAGGAAATAAAACAATCTTCTCCGCAAAGATCTAAAACACTAAGATTACTGATCCCATCTGTGTTATTGGCTTAAGGCCAATCAAGAAATAATTCAGCTTCCACTTCACAAGTTTATTCAGGATGTGACCACAAGGTGGAACTCAAGTTATGACATGCTTGAGTGTTACTTGGAGCAGCAAACTGCTACCACATGATACCGACAACTATTAACCACAGTGCAACATCTGCACAGATTGTGAATTACGTTAAATTGGCCACAGCAAGCAACCTGAAGGAGAGGTATTCTGACCTAAGCCTTCAACAGTTCCTGAATGACAGCACTGCCCTGCATCCCAGGATGAAGTCTGCCACAGCTGGATGACATCTCAAGGAGTCAGTTATTCAACGGATTGGCTGACAAAATCTTTCAAGAATCTCCTACACAGGTATTTGGTTAATTAATTTGATTTAAACTAGTTATACATTAACATGTTACATGAATAGTTTTTTTTTATTTTAAAGCTTGTAATTAAAACATTTAATCAAACTATTTTGCAAACCTTCACAATCATTTTACCGTTAGTTGATGTGTACAGTCAGTTAAACCTTGCATTAGATTAAAACAGCCATTATGTTACTTTATCTCTTTCAGCCCCATGCCTCTGGACAAAGGGCCAGCCCCACAGGACTTTGAGAGGATGCTTCAGGCAGTGGTTGGCCACCGCCAGGAAACAAAACAGCTACTTAGTCAGCATTCAAACCATGGCCTGATGTTGTGGCATAAATGTATAGTTAAAGGAAAGCGTATAGTTAAAGGAAAGGTTCACAATTTTTTTACCTGGGACCTTTTTTCAGATAATTCTGCATAATCCTGGACTGTAGAGACATTTTATACAGTTTTTATACAGATTTTTTTTCAACTTTTTAAAAATAAGCTTCTTTCCAAGCTATTATTGAAGTAAACTATGGAACGCCAAAGGTGTCAGAATAAATGAGCTCAAAACACAATTGCTAAGCACCTGCACATGCTTAACAAGCACCAACAGCTGTTAAGCAAATTACTGCACCTGTTAAATAAGTCTGTGTACCTGTTAACAACACCTGTTTAATTAACGTGTACATTTGGGCCTGTTAAGGTAACGCCTATGTTTGTTATAAAACCACTACCACCTTTAGCCAACGCCCGCTAAAGTAACACCTGCGCCTGTTACCAACACCCGCTAGGTAAATGCAAATATAGTACTCACTCTTTACGATTCATAACCCCTAACGGTTATGAAGAGTTGTATTCTTTCTGGAAAATGTAGAAGCAGCTGCCACACGGATGAATCCGTCTAGGAGGAGGATTCATCTGACAACAGCTTTATTTACAAAACTGTAGCCTACGTTAGGAGTGGGATTTACAGTTGTGCTCATAAGTTTGCATACCCCGCAAGAAATAGTGAGATTTTGGCATTGATTTTGAAAATTTGAGTGATCAAAAACTCTTTTATTTAAGGATAATGAACATATAAAACCATTTATTATCACATAGTTGTCTGGCTCCTTCTTAAATCATAATGATAACTGAAATTACCCAAATGGCCATGATCAAAAGTTTACATAACCTTGAATATTTGGCCTGGTTACAGATACACAAGGTGACACACACAGGTGAAAATGGCAATTGTAGGTGAATTTTCCACAACTGTCGCTTTTTAAATTGCAATTAGTGTCTATGTATAAATAGTCAATGAGTTAGTTAGCTCTTATGTATATGCACCAAACAGACTAGAAGCTGAGCCATGTGGAGCAAGAAAAAAATCACAAAAGACCTGCGTAACAACGTAATGGAACTTCATTAAGCAGGAAAAGGATATAAAAAGATATCCAAAGCCTTGCAAATGCCAGTCAGTACAGTTCGATCACTTATTAAGAAGTTGAAAATTCGGGGATCACTTGATACCAAGCAAAGTTCAGGTAGACCAAGAAAGATTTAAGCCAAAACTGCCAGAAGAATTGTTCGGCATTCAAAGAAAAACCCACAGGTAACCTCAAGAGAATCACTGGCTGCTCTGAGGGGTATACTACAAAGCGAGGTAAATGGCCTATCAAGTTAACTTCAGGAGTAACTTAGTGATGTTGGATGTAACTTCTTGTTCTCACTAAACTGCTGTATGCATTTTGTTGTTTAAGTGTTCTAAAGATTTAAGTGTTCTAAAGATTAAATATGCTTTTTATGCGATTGCAAGTAAGTCGCAAAACGAATTGTTTTATTTTTAATACGCACAGGCTGGAACTATATGCATAGGCTATATACAGAACACATTTTTCTGTAGGAATCCCAAGGGTGATTGGTGCGATTGATCGTATGCATATCCCCATTAGCGTGGCCCTATGAGAACACAAGGGGTGGTTGTGTGAATAGGAAGTAATTTCACAGTATTCATGTTCAGGTATTTCATCATTAAATTCATACTGGTAGCCCTATAATTTTTAGGCTATATTGTAAGTCATTAACTGTGAAGTGGATCAATTTCAGGTATGCATCCCATGTGTAGGCAATGAATGAATTATATTAATTGTTTTCACGTATTTAGATTGACAATTTTACCCCAATCCTACTACAATTAGGCTAATAGTCTGTTAGACAACAGAGATCATATGACAAGAAAACTGCTCTTTCAGATTTACTCTGCCGGCAACGCGCTGCCAATAAGCATCCCTGGCTGTTAAGCTTGATTTAAACTCCTTATGTCATGACATTATGAACATTAATTCTTCTTGGGAAGAATAAAGAGCACAAGCCATAGTGCAAAAACTCCGCTTACGTTGTCAAATATATCTCCTATTAGGCGAATGCGCACAAACTCTGTTAAGTTAACCCAGAGTCAACTAACATCTTAATTGCCGTCATAGTACCGTTTAACATCACTTTAGGCAATCAGAGTTTGTCAACCCTGAGTTCCTTGATAACCTAGAGAGTTAACTCTTTGTCGGTTGAACACCCTTCGTAGGATAGCCCTCTGGCCAAAGACATGTGTGGTTGTTTTAGGGAGCATAATACAACGATACTTGAACAAAAATTAGCCAATGCCACAAAGGTGCCTGGTTACAAAATGACCGTCAACACCTTGACAAGCCTCACAGCTTCTGACACATTGTAATTTGGAGTGATGAGACCACAATAGAGCTTTATGGTCACAACCATAAGCGCTATGTTTGGAGAGGTGTCAACAAGGCCTATAGTGAACAGAATATCATCTCCACTGTGAAGCATAATGGTGGCTCATTGATGATTTGGGGTGGAGTGGGTGAGCTCCAAATGCATGGGGAATCTTGTGAAAATGATTGACAAGATGAATGCAGCATGTTAGCAGAAAATACTGATGTTTTCAGTAAACATGACCCTGTCCCAATTGTTTTGAACTGTGTTGCTGGCACCAAATTCAAAATGGGTGTATATTTTTCAAAAATTCTGATATGTTGCTTTTTTACAATTTTCAATTAAATATAGAGATTAAATGATTTGCACATTATTGGATTCTGCTTTAGTTGTATTTTACACAGTCTCCCAACTTTTTTGCAATCGAGGTGGTACTATTTGTGCATACCTCACACCATTACTGCAGACATCGAGCAGATGTTCCACAGTTATGTTTCGAGAGAAGATTGCCAGGATAACCTTAGGGTCCTTTGGTATTGATACAACAATGCGAGCAAGGACCATATGAAGGCGCACATATTCGGAACCAATCCATCTCCTACAGTAACAACTGACGGTTTCCGGAGTGCAGCACCACACGTAGAAGACGAACACAGCACAGACGCCAGCAATTTTGCAGATTGGCAATTCTACATAGACGACGGACTCATGTCTATGCCTTCTGCCGCAGAAGTGATCAACCTCTTGTACAGACAACAGCAGATGCTGTCATCTAACAACTTCATCCAACTGCCATAATATATTGGGTGCCTTTTCAATAGAGGACCACGCAAAAGGACTGAAATAAATGGAAGTTGATCTTTCACCCATACAACGCAGCTTGGGATTGAGTTGGGGTCTAAAACAAGACATGTTTACTTTCAATGTATCTGACACTGAGAAGCAGTTTAGGCGTAGAGGCGTTCTAGCCACTGTTAACAGTCTTTTTGTTCCCCTTGGGTTCCTAGCTCCTCTCACCATCAAAGAAAAATTCCTGTTATGAGAACTTGTGAAACATCAGAATGGGACTCTCCCTATCCAGAAAAATATTGGGAAATTGGAGTCTGTGAATGATCTCAAACCGATAGAGATGCCTAGAAACTATGCTTCTAGAACCATTTCAACAGCAGGAAGGAGGATTCTTATATTTTCCAATGCCTCAGTTGCTGCTTTTCTTGCAACAGAGATTGCAGAGTTAATCAAAAGTAAACTTGATTTCACACCGGATGCAAAAAAATTCTACACACCCAACAAAGTGTTCTTGGGGTACATCAGAAATCATGACCAATGGCACTACATCTCAACAAGACACAATCCGGCCAGTCATGGCACAATATCAGTTTCTGCAGCAGTCTTAATAGATACCTCATGGCTTGAAAGGCCTACGTTTCTTTCATAGGCTCTATAGACTGGAACTGGAACAGGAAACATGCTACCTCATTGACCATGACTCTGACCTGGAGGATTGATCCCAAGCTAAAATCTCCACTTGCATGCCTCATCTAGAATCCCATCGTTTTGTGTGATTTTCTTACTGTTAGTCTCTGCTAAGAGCTACATGTTACCTTATTCACCTCATTCAGTCCCTCAAGACAGCCAGGAAACAAGATCCTGCCTGCAGTATTTTACATTGTTGTCTGAAATTCCAGACTGCAGAAGAGTTTTCAAACGCTGCCAATGTCAATATCAAGCGTGTGCAGTCAAAGGTTTGCATTTTAACAGGGAAAATGTCCAAAGAAACAGTCCTCTAAAAACTCTGAACACTTACCTCAATGATAGAAGGATTCTGAGGGCAGGTGGTCAACTCAAACATGCAACTCTGGGGTCCAAATCAAAATGTCCTCATGTTATTCCTGGACATAGCTGTGTTACTAAACTTCTTGTGACACCTTACTCTGAATGAGACAGGACATCTTTAATGAGGGTGCAGTCCGCACTGCAGGATTTTGGATTGTTGACACCGAACAATGTATCAAGTGTCCTTCGTCACTGTCTAACATGCAACAAACTTAGAGGAAGAGCCACGGAACAGAAGATGGCAGATTAGCCCATGGACCGCCTGAGTACTGAGCCACCATACACATATGTGGGACTGGATGTGTTTGATCCTTGGACCATAATCACCAAATGTAAACAGAGAGGACAGGTCAACAGTAAGAGATGGGCTATGCTCTTTACCTGCATGAGTATATGTCTGATTCATATAGAACTGATTGAATCCATGGTTTCATAAATGCTTTGAGGACCTGCCAAACAAAATCCTTCATATTGTGGAACAAATTTCTCACATTCCACTTGGAAGCCTAAAAGGGAACATGTCTATGGCTACTATGACGCTCTCTCCCAGGCCAAATCAGTCAAAGATTCCAACATCATTAATAAGTCAAGGAAATCCGAGACCACTTTACCATCAACCGGCTACTTTTAAAGACCCCTGGATTCCTTCCTCATTGACTCTATAAAATGTAAGGTTTTTAGATTTTTTTCAGTTACTTTCCTTACCTTTCTTCTACCTGAAATAATGTCTGCCATGCAAATCTCCTTAACTGTCCTGGGCATAACTGGAACAACACTTCCTATTGGGCTTACCATAAGCAGTTTGTGTCACAAGGGGGCATCCTGTTGACCAGACAGTAGCCGCTCCATTGTGTATATCTGCCTTCTAATATGGTTCACATTCAACCCATGGTCTTTAAGCAAGTTAACACGCAAATTGTGGAATGCTTCAGCACCAGCACTGGACAGATCCATGAACCTTGGAACCTTGTGTTATCCACTTACTGGAGTAACAAAGAAAACTGGACAATATTTCTCAGTTGTCATTCATGTAATGCGGGTTATGTTAACTGTGGAACTGAATTATGGCACCATTTACATCTTTGATATGTCTGTATTTTTTGTGGATAAGGCATGCAAATCATTTTGTTTTGCCTTAGATGAGATCTGTTTCGGCCCACAAGTGTGTTAATGTGAGTCATATGGTGTGCTGTGACATTATCATATTTGGCAAAAAATTGCAAAGAACTTCTTAATGCAATAATTTGCTGCACAGGTAAGTTTTGGTTTTCCTTTCCTTTTGCGGAACCGTATAAGCGGAGTTGGCCAAGAAGAGCGAATGTCTCTTACTGACCGACCGACCTTTGTTAAAATAGTGTAGTGGTAAGAGTCACGGGCTACCATGCTGAGGGAGCGGTGTATGAGCCTCAACAAGACCAAAACAAATGATGATTTTGCAGGATTTGTGCAGGACATACAAATAGGTTGCTGGCTACAACCTTCAGTAGTGTGAATATTTGTACATGTTAGCTTGATATTATTAATATCAGGGAATCATTCCAGGCTCATCATTTGGCCTGTCCAACTGCCTTGCCTGTCCTGCCTGGAGTCTCACTAATTTCCCTTTGTCACTGGTTTTGCAGCAGCTGATCAACTTTAGCAAATACATTTACGTTTTTTTTGTGACAGACTTTATATTTACTTTTCACTTTTTTCTTGTTAGGCTAGCTTACTATGTTCCACAAAGCAGTTTTTCAGCTAACTTGACAATATATCCGCATGGTATGTGGCTTGTCATGGTTGATGCCCACCCATAGAAGATCTGGCTATGTCTGTTTCCAAACACTAAATACTGTATATTAAAATACCTTGACAAATGTTGAAATTTTGGATCGAACATATAAATGTCAGGACAGGTATAAATCCACATTTTGAATGCAGACATATTTTGCATTCTTGCACAAACACACCATTATGACATGATATTTTGTAATCAGAAGGTGTTGGTAGGGCTAACTCAGTGTATTTTACTTGAGGCCAGAGATGAGGTCAGACCATGGACAAAAAATCTGGTGTGTCCTCTTTGGGTGTAATTGGGTCGTCGAGTATCTTATAGCTTTCTCAAATGACCTGGCACACCATGTGGGGGATCTCCTGTTTCTTTGTGCTTTCTACTCCTGGCTTTCTTGACTTGTCCAACTCCTCTTTCTGTGGATGTTTCATAATTCAAAATGTATTCCTAAACTGTGTGTACTACACTAATTACTTCCACAGGTGTAAAATTGAGCTATTAATATACAGCCACAATGTGATTGTTTTTCCTCTCAGAATTCGACATCAACTTTTTTGTGTGTCTGAAGACTACAGCTTACAGCAGGTAAATGTATTAACATAGATAACAGTATAGATTAAGTCACTGTCACGGACCCGCACAAGACTAGCAATGCAGGGACTGTTATGGAGCAGTTTTAATCGCTTCTCAATAATTTGTATTGGCACTGACAAAAACAAAATGCAAAGGGACATTAGTAACACTTTATTTAACACTAGAACTGCCAGGCCTTTCAGTATCTTTTCAGGCCTTACAGTATCAGCCAGAGGCAAATGCTGTATCTTTTCATTAGCATACACATTTTTCTTCAAAGCCTTACCATCCAGCAACTATTTGTGGAGTATTGTCTGCTTGTTGTCTGTGTGTGTTTGTTGTTTTTCTTGCCTACTTCGCTTGTTTCATTGAATCATCAGTTCTAGCTGTCTTGGCCTTCATTGTATTATGCATTGCGCTTTTCAGTTTAATTAACCCTTGTTTCACCAATCATTCAGCTCCAGGGCTCTTCATTCAGCACCATGACATACATAAATAAAGCAAACTTCATGTAAAAGGATGGTCAAAGGTAAAATATCAGTAGTGTCTCGCAGTGGCATTTGCGGTCACTGTTTTTGTGTCTTTTTTTAATACTTCATATGAATGGGCTGTGGGGTAGGGTACTAAGATAGAAGCTTTTCTTACAAAGAAAAACATCCAAGCCTGGCTGAAGTTTGCAAAACCAAACATCAAGTCTCACGTGGAAAAATGTGTTATGGTCTGATAAATAATTCCAAAAGGTATGTTTGCCGCAAAAATATCATTGCACATCCCCCAAAGAGCACCATAACGATAGTGAAGCGTGGTGGTTGCAGCATCATGCTTTAGGGCTGTTTTTCTGCAGCTGGAACTGGGGTCATAGTCAGGATGGAGGGTATTAAGAACAGTTCCAAATACCAGGCAATTTTGGCACAAAACCTTCAGGCGTCCGTTAGGAAGATGAAGTTCACTTTTCAGCATGAAACGACCTAAAGCCACAAATTCCACAAAAGCATAGCTTCACCAGAAGAAGATTAACGTTTTGGTCCAGGCCTGAATCCAATTGAACATCTGTGGGGTGATCGGAAGAGGGCTAGGCACAAATGTCCAAAAAGACTGAGTGCTGTACTAAAATCAAAAGGTGTTTCGAGTATTTGTTTAAATGTGTGCACACTTATGCTACCAGGTTATTGTGAGTTTTTATTTTTCCCCCTCAAAGATTTTAGTATGTTTTTCAATTGAATTGTTCATGTTACAGGTCACATTAACTTAACGGTGGAAAAAATTCTGACATGATTTATTTTGGTATCTTTTTTACATCAGAAACCCCTGCCATTTAACAGGGGTGTTTTGACTTTATATGCACTGTCTGGCAATTCTAGATGGGAAGTGTAAGATTTTAAGAATTTACAGGTTTTAAGTAGAATGTATGTATGTACAAGTGTGATAAATAGTTGTGGCAATTCTCAATGGCATTTTGAATTTGCAATCGAGAAAAATTAAGGAGTAAGGTAGCATGCGCCACTGAAATGCAGGGATAGCAACAATGAGGTTCGTGAGGTAGACGAGTGTGTACAACAATTGAAAATGCAAGTATAGTGGCTGTTCTAAATATGCAATGTGCTGTAAGGGCTTAAGGTGCATGTGCAAATGAAATACAGGAATAGCAGCAAGGACACGTGAACTGAAACATCTTATCAGACTAGTACAGTAGAGCAGAGGGTTGGTATAGTTCAGCAAGGTTTCAGCAGATGGAAACTGTTCCAGAGCCAGCTGGTGCGAGAACAGAGACCTGTACCACCTGCCTGATGGGAGGAGGGCAGACTGACTGTGGTATTGGTGTGAGGGGTGCCTGGTGATGCCGTGGATCCTACGCAGACCTCTTGTTGTGGAGGTCTACGATGGCTGGGAGCTGGGATTCCGTGATGTGCTGGACGGTTTTCACCACCCATTACAGGGCCTTCCGATCGGCTATGGAACAACCACCAAACCACACTGTGGCGCAGATGGTCATAATACTAGTGGTAGAAGTTCACAAGGAACTTCTTTAATTTTTCAATGTCGAGATTTTTAGAGAAATATTTTACTATTTGAGAGTTTATCTAGTAAAAGCAAGCGTTGATAATTACAAAAAGAAAGGAATTGAATCTGGATTTTTTTATTTCCCTGTGTCAAAGTTTAACATGTTTATAGATCAAGATTGGGTCACTTCTAATCTAGATCCTTCCACTCTTCTTCAGGGTGATCTCTGGGGAGATTGGGCATAGTGGGGGAGTTATGATTCATGACAGGATTGCGGAGTGTCTTTGATGTGTCAGTGCTTAGAGAAACTGACAACATCCAGCATTTAATGGCGCAATTAAAGGTTAAATAACAGTTATGTTTGCTGAGCCTCAAAATGGTAGGAAATGTTATGATTTGCAAGAAGGTACATAATATTTTGTGGAACAAAGATTAATTTCACTGTAGTTTTGAGACAGAAAAATCGGATGTTCATGCATATATCAAAGGAGATCTGGTCAGATTATAAAATGAGAATGGGTTTGAACAGTTTTTGACATTGATTTGTAAACGTACGCCCGCTGTGTTAACAGATGAGTAAAGGCAACTGTAATAGGAAATAGATTTCTCCTGTTTGGTATCCGGTGGAGCCAGTGTAATGACAGGTATACACTCTGGAGTTGGCACCCTCTTGAAAAAGGATAGTCTGTTTTCAATCCAAGTGCACGATGTTGCCCACCGTGTGGCACTGGCCACTACAGGTGCATCGAAAGCTATTCCAACTGTTTCAAACTATAAGTGCACAGTGATATCAATGTATTCACTTTACAAGCACTCAAAATCAACTCTATGCGCTCTGTGCCACACTAAGCAACAAGGTCATGATGATTCTAACAGCTGTGAGCTGGCTCTCTCTTGGCAAGGCAGTGGATGCCATAAAACATTACTCGCCTGCACTCATATTGGAGCTGAATGAGGAGGCTGCTGGAGGGAATTCTCAGAATCCACGGTCCGATTCAAGATTATAAATTCATTGCCCTGACTTATACACTTTCAGGTGTCCTGCCAGTGATGAACAAGCTAAATCTGTTTCCAAATGGGATACGTTAATTTAGCCAAAATCCAACCAATGATCAAGTCTGAAGCCGCTCTGACATAGCTTAAAGACACCCCTGGCCCAGAAGAACAGGATTTCAAGTGTGAGTTTCTGGATGGTGAGTTCAAAGGCATCAAAGTGACACAGGCCACAGAGAAAAGTGTGCGCACGTTCAATAATGCGAGGATGCAGTATATCCAACATTACATTGAAGCTCTTGAAGAAACATTTCCCAGTGATGGCCTGGATATCCTCATTTGCTTCAATGCCATCTTCAATCCTGCCACATACCCTTCAGGAACTGATGGTGAGCCTCAACAATTATATCCAGTTGGAAATGTGTATCACCTGTGTGTCTGAATGAGGAAAGGACAAAGCATGACCATGACATTACATCACAGAGACTGAATATATCACACTGCTAGATAAATTTAATTAAAAAGAATAAAGTATCCCTGAAAATGCAGTGGTCAAGTTCAAATTTCCTAATTGTTTTATTAAAGTTCCAAAAAAAATTAGCAGTGTTACTGTGAGAGCTGCAAGAAATATGCTCCTTAGCCTATTCTGGGGTTCTGTGATTTATTTTCATGAATGGAAAAATTTCAAAAACATCCCTCCAATGTTTTATTTCACAAATCGGACCCTGATTACACTTTTGGGCTACTTTAGACCTGATCTATGATTAATTGTAGCCTATATAACTGAAAATTGTCATATTTTCCACATAACTTCAGCAATGTGCTGAAAGAGCAATGAAGCGATTGATTGGTCATTTTGGCACGGTGAAGGATATGAACACCGGTACAGTGCAACCCTTCCTTTGCAGCTCCAACACTCTTCGAGATGCAGTGCCAATAACATTAGCATTGCATGGGTACGGCGGTTTGAAATTCCACACTGCCTGTGCAACAGTTAGGTTAGAAATCTGCCATTTTGTATAGTGGTTGAAATAATGGTCACATATCCGGTCGTCAAGGTATTCAATGAAATGCAGTGAAATTGATCAGCTGAGCAAAAATGGGAAAGATTGCAAGCACAATTCCTGTGTCCAGTGGCCTGCAGTGTTTTCTAGCTCCAGAACAGGATAAAACAGCCCAGAGTAACTGCCTCACTGAGGAAAAGGTGATGTGAGTTGTGAAAGGGTTGGATGGCCTACATTTTGCCCAAGCAACAAAGCACCTATCTGCAATAAAGTTGCACCCCAAATAAATGAAACTGACCGACCAGCCTATTATAAAAAAAAATTTGACTAATTGAGTTGTCCTTGATCTTAATTTTTGTATTTGTTTGTATATTTTGACGCATTTGTCCTGCAATATGACATACATTTAATGTAGGCAAATATCTATTTATTTAACTATAGCAAGGTTGTTTGTTGTATTTTATTATTGTAGCCTATATGCTCAGTTCGTAAAGTTAGTGAATAGTTAGTTCATTCTGCTGACAACCTAAAAATCATTTGTTGCATCATAGCTTGTGTTTGTTTTATTGCTGTTTAAAGGTTTGAATTGCTATTACATGTCAATTTAAAACATACCATAGGTTGTCTCTGTTCGCCACCACAATGGTTATGAAATGAAACAATCGAGATGCAATTGAAGTGCAGACTTTCAGCTTTAATTCAAGAGGTTGAACAAAAATATTGTATGATCTTTTATTAATTGCAGGCAATGATTGCATGGACATCACCAAACGTTGGGTTTCCTATTTATGATGTTTTGCCAGGCCTTTACAGAAGCGGTCTTTAGTTGTTGTTTGTTCGTGGGTCTTTCAGCCTTAGGTTCTGTGCTTAAACAGGTTGAGATCAAGTGATTGACTCGGCCATTGCAAAATATTCCACTTTGCCTTAAAAAAACTCCTGCACTGCTTTGGCAGTATATTTTAGGTAATTGTCCATCTCTAAAGTTAAGTGTCGTCCATTCAACGTAGCTAAATTTGACTGAATCTGAGCAGACTATATATTCCAATATATTCCAATACACTCAGCTGCTTCTGTCACATCATCAATAAACACTAGTGACCCAGTGCCATTGGAAGCCATGCATGGCCGTGCCATCAGACTGCCTCCACCATGTTTTACACAGTGACCAAACTAGACCAACTGACAACACCAGTCTCCTTATGGGGAAAGATGTGTACCTTCACCATTCTATCCTGAATCCCCACGCTTCCATTAATGGAAGGTAAATGAACAGAGGTTTTTGTATAACAATGTATAACAGTTTATTTGAGAACACTGCAAACATTGAGACCAATCAAGGCAACCCAGAAGGGTTTGTGTCAGTTAAAATGCATTAAAGGATTGGTAACTGCAAATACAGCAGAGAAATGAACCACACAGCACACTGGGCTATACATGGCACACCAGGCTATTGATGGGGGGGGGCACGAAAATAAACTAGGACTACTTTGCTGAAATTAAAAAGGTAAAATATGCATAGAACAAACAAAGGTAAGTTACACCCAAAGCACTAAATCTAAAACTACTACCCATACTGATTATATATGGAGGAAAAAAAGTGGCTATGCAGTTAGTCAGGTTTCTGATGCATCCCCAGGTTTGTCTAAAACACACACATTGCTCAGTTAATACATCATACATACATCATTAAACTTGTGTTTGTCAATACAAATTTAAATTCCTACCTCCTAGTTTCTGCCATATCACCAGGTAAGTATCAAGTTTGGTTTGCTAGGTTCTGCTACATTGAAAAGCAGGTCAATCTAAAATCCATGGTATAAGCAGTAAATGTTAAACATACCATATAAACCATATTTTTATCTTAAAGTTCTTTCACAGGTTCAACATCATCAACATGTTGTGTCAAAACGGTCACTTCCTGACACACGTGATTATGAACTCTCATGGAACCCCACCTCTGAATGTATCCCAATATTCTTTTACAGGATGGCCTGTTTCACTTGCATTAAATGCCCTTTTGGCAGCATGTTGTGGGTTCACAGCAACAACTTCCAGATGGAAATGCCACAACTGGAATGAACTCCAGACCTCTTACCTGCTTAACACCTATGCCAACTGGCGTTTGAGTTTGTAATGAAAATACATTTTGAAAGCTACACCCTCCTCCGTCCATGACTTTTCCTAAATATGCGTGTATTACATTGTTGCGTTGTAGGAATTCTAAACTAACAAACAGAAAACGATTTAGAGACTACTTATCAGTTATTTACCTAGATTTGGGGCCACTTGGCATTGGTCCCTAAATGGTAACCAGGCGCTAATCACACCTCACTGAATGCATAACATCAACGGATGAATGCGTGATTAATCTAAATTAAGTTTTTATTGAAACATAATACAAATGTTATTGGGTACTTATAACATGGGTTACTGTTTTTTAATAGGAGATTCAGCGTGTTGTGTATTCCTTCCGTAAAATCTACAGTATTTTAAGGAAGGAAAGAGAAAGTAAACCGCCCACACATCCTATTGTCTCATTTTGAATTTTCGCTGCTTACTTTACTGAAGATTAATATTCTACAAATGTATTAGACTAAATAATCATTACCAAAACAAATTTCCAACGATATCTTATCTTTTTCTATCAACTACTCTTGGTTTTTGGATAACATATTCATGTCACCTATAGAAAGATCTTAAATGCCAGTAATATAGGAGACTAGGGCTATGCATTGGCTTTGAGATCAACGCGATAGACCCACTAAAACCCCCCGGAGAGCCGTGTAAAGACAAGCTGTACACAGCCTATTCATTCCGAACCTTTTCTTTTTCTATATGATGAGACCTTCAATACAAACACATTCTTGTATTTTTCAAATTCATTAACATGTAAAGTTGTGAGTTACAACATTGCATGAATAAAACATAATCAAGTTGGTGTGTGCGTTTGTGTTTGCAATGTATGGGTTTGAGAGATTAAAGTTCTCTTCTGTTCTGCTTCTTTTTGGAGAGACCTCCAACAGAGTGCCAACTAAAAGCCTAAATCACCTCCCTCTTTTAATGAGATTGCGACTTGACAATGACTTGAATGAGTTCAAATGCAGATGTGAAAGACAAAAGGACAGTCGGGACAACATACCTTCCCCCTGTGTGTCCAGCCATCAATACCAACCCCCCACCATCAGGGCCCATACACAACCATCCACCTCAATCAACCCCACCTCTGCCACTACAATGGAACTTTCCATCCTGGAGGGGGACATTAACAGAATATTCAAAAGACAGAACCCCAGACCATCACCGACGCTCGACTAGACCCACTGCAGTTTGCCTACAGAGCCAACAAGTCTGTGGACGACACAGTCAACATGGCTCTTCACTTCATCCTCCAGCACCTGGACTCCCCTGGAACATACACCAGATTCCTGTCTGTGGACTTCAGTTCTGCATTCAACACCATAATTCCAACTTCGCTCCAAGACAAGCTCTCCCGCCGGGGAGGCGGCGCAGAGGCCGGGACGGGCCGGGGAGGCGGCGCAGAGGCCGGGACGGGCCGGGGAGCCGGCGCAGAGGCCGGGACGGGC
>JACXGJ010004591.1:0-44374 GCA_016801105.1 Esox niger
GGACCAGTATAATATGTCCCAAAGCAGTCCACACCCTGAGTATCACAGATGTCTTATGCAGAAGTACAAATCTGTGTACGTAGAATGACATGGATACATTTGAGGTGCTTTAGCTTTCCAAACCTGGCTTTTCCACCACCTAAAAACTACAAAGGCTTAATTTCCCCTAATAATATTTTTTTAAATAACCAAAAAGCAATGGCAAGCATTTTTACTTAATGCTCTCCAGAGCAAGGATCTACTGTATATACGCATCTCCATATAGTATCCACTAGATGAAAAAAAAAAGTATATTTTACACGTATAGAAAAGGAGTATATGGGTTGTCGGCAGGCCGGCCTAGTGGTAAGGAGCATAGGGTCAGCATCCTACAGGTAAACACATCCATAATTCTGCCCTTTAACAAGAGTTTTTCTGAACGGCTCCAAATGCTCCTAATGTGTCACCCCCCAAATGATAAAATTTTAGTTGGATCTTGTGTGCAACTGACAAACAAAAATGAAATCTTTAATAAAACCGAATAATTAGGTGTCATTTGATTGATGGCACATGGATGGGTACTTGGAAACTTAGCTAATTTATTGGGCAAGTTAAATATGCACGTTCCAAACAGCAGCAACCTAATTAGTTACATTTTGCATCCAGACCACACATTTCCAGATCAAACTCAAATGTGAAGTTGGGTTTGCCTGACGATGCTGCCCAACACACTCTGCAGAACATACACATGAGAGTAACACCAATGTTCATTTCCATGTAGATTTCTAGCCATCAATCAAATACCTCCAACATCTTGTAGTGAAAAGATACATAATCCTTTGGACATGGAGGGGCATCTAAGAAACAATCATCTTTTGTTTACCCACTGTGACACCAATACACAAACAGAGTAGAGCCATAGAAAAATAACTGACTAATGTGGGAACGTCAGTCAAACTAGTAATTCTATTTCCGTTAGCGGAACAGTCCTGACGACATAAACCTGTGATGATCCAACGGAGGAGCCCAAGAGGAGAGTGGAACAGAAACAGACAGAGCTAATATAAGGAACACTTCACAATTATACTCTTTGTTTTGGCTAAGATGCCACATTTAGCCCTCCTGGCCAAAGTCCTCTGTGAATTTTTTCAGTTTTTCCAAATCCTGATCGTTGACTGTTGGCTTTGTATTGGTCAGGGACCTCAGCATGTCAGACTGCCACAGGAAGAAAAAGGTTACTTAACACTTGTGTTTTCGGATCATTTTAGAAACTTTACTATTTGCATGGGAAAATGCTGTGTATTTGAATACTATATTAACTAACAAAATTAATGTTGATATTTGACTTACCATACTAACAACTGGCTCCGAAAGCTTTTCCCCAGGGACATCCATCCAGTTCATCTCAATGGCATTTGGGTCTCCCGGAGAGCATGGGGTCAAAAGGTCATCAACTAAGATGTTGGGGTTGTCTCTTGATGGCCCCCGTACCTTTAATCCAACAGAGATCATTGTAGTGAGTTAAAAACAGACATGACAAAGGACAGGATGTTGTTCTCATGTATTGGCTCAATGACCATTCCCTGTGACAAAAAAGTGTCTGCGTGTATGGACGAAGCCGCGTGGTTGACATGCAAAACTACAGAACTAGAAGACAATATTAATCCAAACACAACATTGAGATAATTGGATGGAAGAGTCTAGAGGAGTGGACTGTGTTGGTATGGTGCTTTGTAATAGTTGTCTACGAGGTCCCAAAATCTTGCAGGGGGTATAACTGCCCATTCATCTTGGCAAAATGCCTCCAGATCATGCAAAGTCATTGGTCATCTTGCATGAAACGCACGTTTGAGACCTCCCCAGAGTGGCTCGATGATATTAAGGTCAGGAGACGGTGATGGCCACTCCAGAACCTTCACCTTTTCTGCTGTTACCACTGGAGGGTCAACTTGGCCTTGTGCTTAGGTTTTTTGTCATGCTGGAAAGTCCAAGAGCGTCCCATGCGAGGCTTTCGTGCAGAAGAATGCAGATTGTCTGCCAGTATTTTCTGACACTGTATTTACTGCTGCATTCATCTTGCCTTCCAATTTTCACAAGATTCCCTGTGACTTTAGATCTCACACACCCCCAAAACATCAGTGAGTCACCATCATGCTTCACAGTCGAGATGGTATTCTGTTCAGGCCTTGTTGACCCCTCTCCACACATAGCGCTTATGGATGTGAACATAAAGCCCTATTTTAGTCATTCCAAATTACATTGTGCCAGAATCTGTGAGGCATGTCAAGGTGTTGTCGGGCATATTGTAACCTGGCTTTTTGGTGGCACAGGCGCAGTAAAGGCTTCCTTCTGGCAACTGGACCATGCAGCTCATTTTTGTTCAAGTATCATTGTATTGTGCTCCTTGAAACAACCACACCAACTTTTCCCAGAGCAGCCTGTATTTCTCCGGAGGTAACATCCAACTCTTAAGTGATTGAACAGTACTGACTGGCATTTATTAGACTTTGGATCTTTTAATATCCTTTTCCATCTTTAAAATAATCCATTACCTTGTTATGCAGATCTTCTGGCAGTTTTTTTCTGCTCTCCATGGCTCAGTATTTAGCCTGCTCAGTGAATCCATGTGAGAGCTAACAAACCAAATGCAATTTAAAAAGCCACAGGTGTGGGAAATTCACCTTAAATTGTGTCACGTGTGTGTAACAAGGCCAAACATTCCAGGGTATGTAAACTTTTGATCAGGGGCATTTGGGTGCTTTCTGTTATCATTAAGATTAATCATACGATCATCATCCTTAAAAAAAAAATTTTTTCAAAATCAATGCAAGAAATTCACAATTTCTGTCAGGGAATGCGAACTTATGAGCACAACTGTATAATTGAGCAATTCAATTTAACCAAACTGTTTAGCCTTACAGCTTTTATAGCCACCTCATGGAATCTATTACAGAATCTACAAGTTGTGTTTTTCTTTTGTTTGTTTATTCAGTGTTTTATTATTGATGTTTTGTTGTTGTTTATTGTTTTTATTGTAGTATTTGTTTTTATTCTATAGCATTTTTATATTTATCTTTTTCTTTGTAAAGCACATTGAATTGCTTCTATGTATGAATTGCGCTATATAAAAAAAACGTGTGTGCTTGTGTTGAACTGTCAGTAATTGGCTGTGATACTGACGTAAAAAATGTAGATATCGCCTGAGCAACAACCAAAGGTAAGTAGCAAACTAACCAACTGTCACTGCTCAATGGCTACAATCGACTCCAATAGATAGAATCATGCTGGAAACAGAGCTTTGGCAACAACAATAAGACCTCTGTTTTTGCATTTTACCTTCAAAATAAAAGTCTGTGGTGAACCGTTATATACATTCGGCAGCAACAATAACAAAACATGCACACTGTTCGCAATAGAGGTAATGGCTCAATTAATTTCAACAAAGGCAAGCGTGGTGAGTGAGTGGCTTATCGTGCGATGCAATGGGATCCATGGGAGATGAAGAAAAAGTTCAGATTTTCCAACTTTAAACAAATCACATTACATAAAATGCCATTATTAGCTAGCTAGCTATGTTAGCTGACTACCTACCATATTCTAGCTAGCTGGATTTCTAGCTTATTAGCTAGTAATAATGAAACCTTGATACACAACTGCTGTTATGATGCTAGGAAACCCACCAACATGCCCACAAGCGATGCACTCTGGGCGATGCTAGCGTTGGTTATTCGAAATGTCGCGAACAATGTGACTGTACAATAAGATGTCCGATTTTTGTATTTGCCTTCAAAACAAAAGTCAGCAGTGTATATAGAATGTGTAGTGTATAAAAAAGGGAAAAATATAAACTAAACAAAATCACTCTTTAAATAATACTTTGTGAAGTGAAGAATATTATATTGTGGAGCACATAAATAAATGGTCGGAGTTAGAGTTAATGAAGAGAACATATCTAATATATAGAAAATCCTATTTTAAATATATTATTGTTGTTAATTTGCATTTGCTCATTAGCTTTTGAGAGGAATTGAGTTGTAAATCCAACCAAGCTATATTTAGCAATATATTCATATTGCCTCAATAGTTAGCTAGTTGCTTTTATTAGGCGTCTAGAAGGCAATTCAGAAACAGTTTTAGAGAATTATCAATTGAGGGGGGAGAACTAAGGATATTATTAGGGAATTATTTTAATAAAGTACTGTCAAATAATGTTAAAAAAATAAAGTTGACAAGCAAGAGAGACTGGTGTACAGGGAGGAAATATTTGCAATACATTAAAAACACATTTGTAGCATTTCATGTTTCAAGTCCTGTGTTGTTGATGCCAGCGTGTTGGCGGCTTTTGGGGTAAAAAAGTAGGGGAAACACTTATGTTCATATAATTACCCGTTTGAAGTGGGTGGCAGATTGCACCTTCCTGACAGGCTGCATAAGGGCGTCTCTGACAATGATGCTTATGTCAGCGCCGGAGTACCCTTCTGTCTTTTTCCCCAAAGATACAAAGTCAGACTCGTTGAGGGAGGTGAGGGTGGAGCCCAGATGGAGCTTGAACATGAAGGAACGGGCATGTTCCTCTGGTAGGGGGATATAGATCCTCTTCTCAAACCTGGCAGGAATAGGAGGCGACAGAAGTATGAGTTTTAATCAATGTCTCAGCCACACTCGAAAACAACATGCTGTGTCATCCCCTCCACGACATCCAGCTACAGGACTGACATCAGCCACAACTAAAAAATAAAAAGCAGTTTCAGTTCATACTTCAGTGCGTTCACATTATGTCCAATTAAGTTAAATCTGAGTGGTTTCAGTCAGTGCACATTTAATGGATTTGTTTCAGTCAAGAAACCAACAAAGTGCAGGAAGATATTAAAATACCGTCTTCTGATGGCAGAGTCCAAAGTCCATGGGATGTTGGTGGCCCCCAGCACCAGTACACCATCATTGTTCGTCCCCACTCCTGAAGAGATAAAATAATACAATACCATTCAGACGTCTGAAATGTGTTATTATAAGCACCATATCAACATAGTCCACTGTAAGCACCATACCAACACATTCCACTTTATCCACTCATTGTCTCTCACCCTGCATCTGAACCAGGAACTCTGTCTTGATACGGCGAGCCGCCTCGCTCTCATTCTCACTCCGGGAGCCACACAGTGAGTCTATCTCATCTATGAAGATAATAGAGGGCCTGTGCTCCCGGGCAAGGGAGAATAGGTTCTTCACCAGTCTGGAGATTAGAGGGGAAGAAAACATTGAAAAATCATTAGGGTGATATGTTTCCCCATTTAAAAACACTTTCAGGTGATGTCCTGGAAACTGATGAAAACTATACTTCAGTAGTTAGGGATTTTTGGTAATTTGTTAATAGTAAAGTAAATGGATACTATATGTTGGTTAGCCATTGTTTTATTAAGCTATTTTCAGTCATTCAGGTTTTATAAACTGTTTTTTACTGATAATGGCAGGAAATAAGATTATTTCTAGAATGTAATGCCACTCACTACATAGAAGTGGTTCCCAACCATGGGTACAAGGGGGTCCCTGAAGACTCATGTGACTATCGGTATACTGTTAAAACGCATAATGGGGTACCTCAGCAGTATTCAGTGCAGATCTAGTTCTAATAGGTCGTACGGTTACAAAGTTTGGAAACCACATATGCCTGCCACCCTCTATTGCGAACACCAGCTAACCGTTATATGCACTAATTTGGGTACTACTTATGGTTATACTATCAAAACCACTAGAGCCCTCCACAATATTTACTAAAAACTCACTTTTCACTCTCTCCCAGCCACTTTGACACCAGGTCAGAGGAGGAGATGGAGAAGAAGGTGGAGTTATTAGCCTCTGTAGCCACAGCTTTAGCCAGATAAGACTTTCCTGTACCAGGAGGACCAAAAAGTAGGATCCCTCTCCATGGAGTCCTTTTACCTAACAGAATCAGGTAAGTTGAAGTTGGGAGGGGTTGTGAATAACAGGATAACATAATATGGTGCATGTCAGTTCTACAACCAAACAGCAGTTGCCAACAGCGGATCATTCAGCATATTCTTCATACAATCAGTTATTAGCTTTCATAATTTATTCCACTGAGATCTAAAACAGTAAGACTACATTACCTGTGAAAAGATGTGGGAATTTTATTGGCAAAATAACAGCTTCTTTAAGGGCCTCTTTGGCTCCCTCTAACCCAGCGACATCATTCCACTTGATGTTTGGCTTTTCCATGACAATAGCCCCTGAAAATTGAAATCCAGTACAAGGGAATTAATGATTTTACTGTAAAGGGACACTGATCATATACATTTATAAAATATATTACATGCATTTATTACACTTCTGAAAACGACATGTAAAGTGGAACAAAGCAAAATAACTGTTGACTTCATTGTGACAGAGCATTGGGATATTATATGAATACAAAATTAACATACACTATGTTGCAAACACATAACTAACCTGAAAGTTGATTCTGAAACTTCTTTTTTTCCGGGTCGTCTCCTTCATCACTCTCATTCCTGTAAAATAATAATCCACCTTAATTACAGTGCAAGAGTACAGGGTTCAAAACCAGGTATTTTTCATCTTTGGAGAACAGTAGCTACATTGACTAATCACATTCCCAAATTCCACATTACGGTGTATATTCACAGGCTAAACCCAACCCCTAAACACACGCCTCACTGTGTGAACAAAGACTGTGCCCACACACCCTTTGTCAGCTTGGGACTCCTTCACAGGCTTGGCAGGTGGAGCCTTCTCTTTCTTTTTCAGGTATTCTTTGAGTGTCTCTGCTCTGTCCAAGTACTCAGCACACTTGGCCCTGATGCTCTGTTTGGCCTTGTCTCCCTGGGTGTCATCTGAGGGACGTAATGGAAGAATTATTAAATACAGACTCATACATTTTCTCTTTCTATTCATCGAATTAATGAACATCGAAATTACAGTAACTGCCCATCGACTATTTGAAATGCTATGTAAAGGAAAAAGAAAGCATTCTGCTGACAACTAAAGTTACAGTAAACAGAGGACACATAGGGTCCAATAGTTTAGCCCAAGTACCATTAACCTAATGACGGGAGTAAAACCATTAGCATTTAACAGAAAGAGGTGGTGATACAAGCAAATCCACACAAACCAGCTGACTACAACCCAAAGAGGAAAGCACAGAAACTATGCAATTTTTTAAAAAGCGTACATTTTACTACGTGTAGGAAGTACTGAACAGCGTGTTGGTACAGACGTAGGGCTTCTTCGTAGTTCTGAGCTTTATCCTCCTGGGCAGCCTTACTGGCCAGGTCTATGGCTTTCTGTACAAACAAATTACAAAGTTATTAAAGTTCAGACACAAGAAAAAATGATTTAAAGAGCATTAATTGCTAGATACGATTGATATTGACAATCAGAATGACCTGACAATCTAAAAAAGATAGTATGTTACAGCGCTGTATATCAACAAGTAACGTACGGCGTTACAGCTGTAACCATGTCGAAGTTCAATTAAGTGCATGGTCTATCAATTTAACCATTTTATAATGTTCACCGATATGCTGCAGTTTCAATTCCTGCAAAAAGTAGATTTTAACAAAGCAGAAAATAAAAAGGCTATGTTATTAAATTAGTTAGCCAGTTAATAGTTTAACAGTAATTAAGTCAGTAATTGTTGATGGTAACTAACTTGGCCTGGAAAGCTAGCATCACATATATCAACATGCAGCTCACGAAACTACTTACATCACCTACTTTTTGATAGACATAACTTTAACTAGCTAGCTACTTCAAAACAATATAATTCATGGTAACTGTATTTATATACGGTCAACATCGCGTTTTAGATCAAATGAATTTGGGTGGTGTTGTAAGCTACATTAGCTAAATATGAGAGAACTCATATCAGCGAACTCGGAAGTACAGTAGTACATGTAACAAAATACAACAAAGGCTAAGTTAGCGAGCTAAAATAGCATGTCCTAACCAGATTACATTAACTGCTAGCTAACTTCATAGCGAACCTAGCCGTGCAGCAACGCTAGTAGTATAACGCCGTGCTGGTGATTTTACAAAGCAAGTTACTCAACAAATAGAATCACTGGACCATAGCTAGCGCACATAGATGTGTTTTTTATGTTGGTAATCGAGACAGCTACGTTCGCTTGCCAGCTAAAAACGGTCGTCTGTATTTAGCTAGATTTCCTAACTTACCTGTAAATTGTTGTTGGCAGCCATAACATATGGGCTGAAGACAAACTAAAGCAATCTAGTAATAATATACGTCAGCAAAACAATCCTGTTGCTTGCTGATTATTCAAACGGTATTACTTAAAAACAATTAACTTGTTTTCGATGTTGTGATCGTGGAATAACACTAACTCGCTAGGTAAAAAAAAATATTTACACTTCCGCGTTATCAGGCGACAAGTTAATTTCCGTATAATCCCACGTGACAATGACGCACCTACAATGTCTTCGATCGTTTAGAATTATTTGCTACAAGGCGAGGCAAATGTTCAGGATTATGTTCACAGGTGAGGAATGCGCATTAAGAGCATACACGCAATCTCGCGTATCCTGCATATCATTTCAACCGCCGGTCAAACTCATAGTGGCAAGTACAGCATGCATTGGCATGTTTTGAGACTATTTAGAATGAAATGTAAACCTCTTTCTTTTCAAGATACTCTTGCAGTTCTTCCACTCTGTCCAGGTACAGTTTACAGTTGTCCCTGATCTTCTGGTTACCTTCTTTACCCTGTGGTTCACCTAATGAGAGGAAGAGAATTTGTCAGGTATTTATGGACCAGAGATCAAATACAACACTGAATGTTTAATGTCTAATACCATCATAATGCTTTAAGAGGACATAGGTCGTTTTTGTGTTACTTTTTTAATCTTGTTCATGTTGTTTATCTTGTCTGCACTGCAATTTCATTGTTTATTTTTAACTTGCAATACTGTGGCATGCAGATAGTTTGTGAGCAAGTCTACCTTGGTGCTCAAGAAGCAATGCCAAGATTGTATTGTGGTATTCACATGGTTATAAAAAATGTATATATTAAAAGCTGACAGGAATACCAATGTATGTTTGTGTGGTTCCATGCCACAACTGTTTAAAATTTTCAGGAAGCCTTTATGCATCTATAGCAGACCTGAGCCTTTGAGGTGACCATCAGTAGATGCTTAGTAGATCAATGTTCCCCTCTAGTGATTCCTGAAGATCATGTGAAAGTATTGGTGCCATGATACAGGGAATCCATGAAAATAAATTGTTTCTAAGGTGAAACCAATATGTACACAAAGACCCTCAAATAAATGGGGAGAATTTATCATTCAACCCACCTCACAGTTATTGATTGATTTCACATCCAAACTTTTGGAAAGGGCATTTTAGATTAAGTATAATTTTGGTATTCAACCTTAAAATAATAATCTTAATGGTACTGATATCTTACTTTTCTCACTCATATGTTCCTGCTATGAGGTGTATACTTTCAGAAGAAACTTAGCAAAAATCTGACAATACCAAACTATACCAAATCCTCCAGGGTCCTTCAGTGTCATTTGTCCTTGCTTGTGGACTCTTTAGTGCACCCCACACGGTGACATCCAAATAACTTGTTTGCATGGAAGTGGCATCTAGTTGTAGTTTTGGAATTCTGCTATTCTCTAACTGTGATCTAAAATACACTTGCATCCTCTTCCAAACTCATTCATCACAGCTCCTGGTAATCTAGAATTTTTTTTACATCCCTTGTTAAATTTATGAAGATGTCTTTGCTTAATTATGATATTTTGTCTCATTTGACTTGTTTGTTTTCTGACCATCACCTTGGACCAGGACAATGACAAAGTGCTAAAGCAACCAAGGAGTTTCTCAGAAAAGTGGAATTGAATTGACAGGCCAAGTCAATCACCCAACAGGAATCCAACAAGCATGCATTACACTTGGTGAAGAAAAGGCTAAAGCTAAAAATGCCCAACACAAACACAGACTGCATTACAGATCTGGCATAGAATGACTAGGGAAGACACCTGGTGTCTGGTGATGCCTATATGTCCCAGAATGCAAAGAATTTACAATCATGTACTAAATATGATGGGGACAATGTTACGTGTTCCGGCTGTACGTACTTTCACAGTTCATATCACAGTTCGTATCACATGTTCTTGCATAGCTGTAAAGAAAATTCCCTGGCCAATCCAAGCTACTGCATGGTGCAGTTATCCGAACAATTGTCTAAGTAGCCAAAGCTTGAGAGTTTAAATCGAGGTTGGTCTATCAAGATTTTGCAATACTTGTGTTTTTATTTAAATTTGCATACTCATTCAAAACAAAACTGTAGTATACATCTAAACCACTCTGTATAACTCAAGATGATCTAAATGCATTTCCACATGAATGAGATAAAAGATTAAATAGACTACTATGGAGAAGTACAATTTACGATCAAATGCAGTGTTTTTGTTATGCAATGTTATCGCAGTGATGTTTTTTATGCCATGTTACTGCAGTGATTTAAAAAATAGGCTATAGCCATGTTTGAGTATTCATTGTGTTTGTGAATATCATTCATAATTTTCATTTAGCTTACAGCTGTGGATGCTTGAGAAACATGCACTCCTATTTCCATTGTTCTTTCGTTTTGTTAATGTATGATTTTGTTTTATGATTTGTTTGTAATGAACATGTGTACTGGTTTCTCAAGAAATACTTGTGAATATTATTTCATGTAATGAAAGCCTAGTTCACACTTTACTAGTTGACAAAGGTTTTAAACTTTTAAGTGTGTTTAGTTGCTCAAGGTATTTCTATCTGTTTTTTGGCGTGTTCAGTGTTGTAGTGGAGTCTCTGTATGTGAATATGCTGCTGTTTATACTCAACATATAGGCCATATCACTTAACTATCTTGAACACATCTATGTTGTGCTACAGATTATCTAGGATTAATACATTTTGTTTATCCATATGCAATAGATGATGGTGCAAGAAATAGATTTTCAAAACAATTAGATTTATTTGGGATATACAAAACAATGTCTCTTTCCATCAGTTACATTGTGTGTTATATTAGATAGGTGTATTCCCTAGTTAGCTAATCATTAATGGCACGTTGTTACTTTATAATTTAGTAGGCCTAAACCTATGTGTATATAGATTGACTGAAACACATTTCCTATCTATATGTCAATATGACTTTAGTAAATTTCCTTAAGAGCCATACATACGTTTGATGATGTGCAGGAAGAACTTGACAGCATGTTGGTAGGATTTGATAGCCTCTTCATAATTCCCAGCCTGGTCTTCCTGAGAGGCTTTCTGTGCTACAGCTATAGCTTTCTGAGAAGACATGAGTAGAGGTTGAGTAGAGGTTAGAAAAGTTTGAGTGAAGGATGTATTCATCATTCAATTATCACCAACAATCACGGTCACATATTGTGTCCATATTCATTGCTTTATTTCAACGAGATAGACTCATAATATTGCTATGATTAGATGAGGAAACACAGGGACAGAGCTTCCTTAAACATCACAGGGCTGCACAGAATTTCTCTCAGGTCTGTTAATGTAAAAGTCTAATCAAGTGAGTCACAGTATTTAATTTAAACACTGTTTGGCGCTGTAGTATAGCAGGTTTATCTAAGTTGTGCGAGATCATCTTTGTTGTTGGAAACCAGTAAACTGCAGTGTAAAATGTTTTGCTGTTGCTAAAATACTGAAATATCTTTTCATTTATAGCTTTTTATAGCATAGTGGACTTTATTCTCCTGTCTGTTTTAATAAAAGGAAACAGGTTGATTGGAGATTTTAGGCCTCTCTAGTGACTTGAATTTGAGCCTTGCATGAACTAATCTCCTTTTCCAGCTGTATTTTTTCTGAAAGACAAGGCAAAAGGGGCCTTTTATTCCACAAAGTAAAATAAAGCTTGACATCCTAGAAAGCATCTGTCTTAAAATACTTCAATCATTCATTGAAACCCATTGCCCTTTATGGTTGTATGGCCTGAGCTCATCAACAAATAATTCATAAATTGGGACAATAACCCACTTAAGCCTCTGCATGCAGAATTCTGCAAATGTATTTTAACAGTACAAGGCAAAAACAGGCATAAAATAAATAATAAAAAGATCCCAATGTGCAAATACAGTAACTAGAACTCTAACCATTTACACCATAACAATAGGGCAATCAGTGCAGCACAAACAACATTGTAAACAGTACCAATATGTATTGCTTTATTTCCCCTTGTTAGAACAATGTATACAGCTAATCAGGTGACATTTTAAAAGCTGTTTAAAACAAATAGAAGTATATCTTTGTTCTGTTCTGTTATTTTAATTTCATGTTTACCATGGCAATAAAGTCCTTACAATTGTAATTGAGTGATAGCACTACTAGCCCCAAGACACAAGAAGAATCCAACTCATAGACCCCATAAACATGTATTACTAATTCACACGAAAACACATGAGCCGAACAAGATAAAGGTCTATGTAGGCAGTCTCTCCATACCTGTAGATTGGTTGGTTCCATTGAAAGCTTCAGAGAGTATGCTATTTCTTAGAACCACTCAGCTTTCAGCTTGGATATTTCTTTCGTTTACTTTCCCATTTCCTTGTTGCTCACAAACTCGTCACAGGACACATGGTCTAAAGACTTGCCTGTAGAAAAAGAATAATAACAGTTCAGGGTTGGGACTGAGAATCCGCCTGCATGTGAGTCATGTCATCAAATAGTTCAAGAAAGCTTCAGAAGAAATAATCACATTTAATGCGGGCAAAACTCAACAATGATTGTGATAACTTGTTACTATTAACACCGCATACCTTTTAAACAGCATAATTTGTCAGTGATTTATACGGATAAATTGTGCAAATCTAAAGTCAGTACTTAACACACTACTCTTGGGAACATTATTGAGAGAAGGCGTTTCATTTATAAAAAAATCTGAAGAACGGCCCAGTTAGCCTATATCCCACGATATTCGCTACCACCGTTAGTGGAAATAATACCTGAAATATATTCTATGGTTTAGCATCAAATAAGAGTAATTAAATAGAATCCCCAATAGTTAATTCATATTTTTTTCTCAAAAGATACGAGGTCCGAATCAGATCTATAAACACTAAAACAATCTTCGGAAATGTTAATTGCATTAACTGCATTAATGTATATAGAAATATCCTACAAAATATTCAACCCATAGAGCAAAAAGCACAGACTGCTTTTCATAGCGCTTTCACGAATATAATGGTATAGCCGCGCACACAATTTTTCTGAGCGGCTAGTTTGACGGAGAATTTTCAAGAGTCAGCTTGAAAAAACGGTATAAAGCTACAGTTTTACATCCACTGGACCATGCAACTCCTAGTCCTATCTTTTAACGTTTCTTATGCCTATCTGTTTTCGCACAAAAATGACATTTCAAATATCCTCTGAAGAAGGGATGAAACAGAATAAAATAAACAGAAAATCCATATTATGTTGCTCCAATGAATTTATAGAAAAACTGAATGATCTACCACTATCTGGTTATCAACGGGAACCGGCAAAAACGAGTTTACGGGCTCCCTTGCTTTGCGTGTTCAGGGGTAACACCGTGTTGCAATGCTGTGATATTTGGCCTTGTAAGGGAAACTCCCACCCCTATTCTAAAATACCCCCATGCAGTTATGATACAGATGTCTCCACTAAGTGTCGTTCTAGGACCAGTGGTTTGGGATAATGACGTGACTTGGCGTACTAGCCTACCCTATGTCGTGCAGCATTATTGATAGATAATATTTTACGATAATAGCAATGTATATTGCTTTTGCAAAAACTAGGTTTTTGACTACTTATCTAAACCATGCATCGTGTGTTGCTCAATAGAATCATCGAATTTATAATTTGACAACTTTTTAGAGGTTTTAAGCCTTGCGGGTATTTTATCAGTTTGTAATCAACTATAAAAATATCAAATGTATGCAGAAGACAGTAGCGTGTCTCTGTGGCTCAGAATTTCGTGGTTGGTGTGTTGAGGTTTGGAAGTCTTTTAGGATGACAATGATAGATTTATTTTGGGACATTGCCAGCTCCATTCCAGTTGTTATCCCTGTTAACAAGTAGGAATGTATCCTAATTTATTTGCAGCTAATAAAGTCAATATTCATTAGATGTACACATTGTGTTTTAGTGAGCCACTATTAATATCTTACACAATCTAATATGTTGCTGTGAAAGCTATCAGTGGTCAGTTTAAAGGAGTTTCACTTATTTTTCTCAACTAGATATTTGAAAGCATGAGCTTTGATCATGGTTCATTTTTCTTCAAAAACCCAATCTTAGAAATGTCGTTCAACAAATTTACAATTACATTTTCACTTCAGTTTGAAAGCGATTCAATGCTGAGCGTCAAACAGACACTATCTTTCCAGTCTTACTGCTGACACCTGATACGGCCCCGGTGGCAGTTTGGTTAGGGAGCAAGCGCTTATTCACAAATACTATGTTGTGGAGGGGAAGCACAGAGACAGTCAGAGGCAACAGCAGCAGACACAAGTGCAACTTTTACATCAGCAGACTTGAGCAGCATTGCACGCACGAGGCCGTTCCATTGCCAGGATCAAAGGTGGATGGAGTATTTCATGCGTGGAGGGTGCATATAATTTCATGTGGATTTAGATAACATGAACTTGAATTACGAGTTGCTATTTTACTTCAGCATCTACAAGGATTCTTGAGGTAGAACATGGCGAGGGGGATGAAGGGAGCTCATCCCGTCGCATTATTATGTACTTTTACGCTCTTCTTTTTTGGGGACGTTTACGCGCAGATTTCTTTTAACGAAATAACTGGATTTAGTTTGAGTCCTCCGTATTTCAACCTCGCAGAGGGGTCACGGATCTCTGCTACCGCAACATGCGGTGAAGATGAAGCAGGGAGACCGAGGACTGATTTGTACTGTAAACTTGTCGGAGGACCAAGTTTCGGACTTCCTAGTCAAACCATACAGGTAAAGAGAAAGGCAAACGTCGGTTCTATGATTTCGGTTTTAATTTTGAAACATTTATATTGATCATCACATTTCTGCCTTTGATTTTATAGATAATAATAATAATAATAATAATAATAATAATAGTGTTTACAGTTCAAATGTATGTTGTAAAAACGCTCGAGTTTCGTTGGCATGAGTACGTAAGTAAAAAACAAACGTTGCCTATTCACGTGTGTGGTAATATATTATGGACGTGACGTGAATGTATAACAAATGATGAACACAGTCCTTATCACAGAATAACATGTTTTGTTTTATCATTTAAATATATTCATATAATTAATGTAGTGTTGTTAAGCTGCAAGCTTCGTGATTTACTAATTTTCTTTCCACGCATACTGTATATTATCTATTTTCATGTGAAATACATTATTTGTGTTGCTATATTATTACTTAAGAATGTTGCTTGCTACCTTGCTCTTACTTTCCGGTACCAGAATGAGTCACTGGAGCCCCCTGGAAAACATTGGCAACTGCCTTCTCTGACCAAGTTGTACACCTGCCAGAAATAGTTTAAATCATTGTCTTTAACTCCTGAAATCTCCAATGGGAATGCCCTCTCACAAGTAGACTTGCCCCATCATGAGTTTGGATTCCTTTGGAACACAAGGGTCTTTTAAAACCTACACAAAGGAAAGTCCCAACAGGCCAACATATTGTTTAGCACTTTTATTGAATGGCAGGATACAGGTTTACTGCTACAGTTCTTCTAGATACCGTTGTTGCTACCTTGCTACAACAGTATATCATTGCCTCTGCAAAAAGTATTTGTCTGCATGATTTGTAGTTTCTGTACCACGTACACTGCCTGTAGCCTATTCATTGACTTTAGTGTTTGTTTTCTGTGCACTATAATGTGTGGCTTTTTGTTGGTGTGATTTTAATTATATGTACCTATATGTGTATTGGGATCACCATAACACCTTTTCATTGGCCCTTTCCCTCTAGGGACAGTATTGTGACCGATGCAACTCCAATGATCCAAACAAGGCCCACCCAGTGAGCAATGCCATCGATGGCACAGAACGTTGGTGGCAGAGCCCACCTCTCTCCCGGGGAACAATTTACAATGAGGTTAATGTCACCTTGGAGCTTGGACAGGTGAGTGAGATCCTCTGGCGGTCTGGATTGGTTCCTACCAAGCCAAGCGCTCTACTTTCATGGCGGCTGTTGTGTCATTGACAGTTTTCTATGGTTAGAGTACAAAATGTAACTTCAAGATGGCATGGGGGAAATAGAGGAGAACCTTTCTTTTTAAGCAACTATGAGGGGTCCATGTTGTCTGGTTTAAGATGGCAGCATGCCCAGTAGTGTGGACAGACTATCAAATAGTCCTCTTTTACAGGGATTAAGAGAATATATGTGTGGGACGTCTGTGTTTTCGAAGTCGACGTCACAGTGAGGCAATGCCGGCTGAATTCTGATGTGAAGCGGAGTTGGTGTGTGAGAGCTTTTTTGGATTGAGATTGACTCCTGTCAGACTGTCAGTTTCATGTGTATGTTTTCAGAGTTTAAGGCAGACAGGCATCACTGGTAATATTACGGCTGTGTGCGATATGTCACATTCAAGCCCTGCCCTTGTGGCTGGGGTATATGCGTCTGTTTTGACCCGTGGCTGCAGGAGGGGCAGCAGGCAGGAGTTTGGCTCACGGCCCATGAAATTGCAGCTTACGCTCAATTATCCATGGTAAGGGGTAAAGCGGGAGGAATTCTGTTCAGGGATTAGGGATCAGAGATCAGAGGGATGTTAAAGTCTGATCTGGAGGTGCAGGTCCGGGTCGGGTGGGTTGGACTGGCCCCGTTGTGATCGGGAAGCAGGTGTGCAAGTGCAGGGGAGCAAACGGAGACCCCTAGAAAGTATCTCTTCCCAGAATGGGAGTACCACACACCATGTCCATGGAGTACCACACCGTGTCCATGTTCTCTAGGATGGTGGATTATTCCCATCTCTGTTTTTAGCTGGGCCTGTGAGAAAGTCTAAATATAGCATCGGTCTGGCACACAGGCAGGGCTGCAGGGGGATATCTGAGTTTAAGACGTGGTAATGCGGCATTTATTTGAGAATGGGAAAAGTTGTATTACTCCATAAAGGCGTACTATTAAGGACATGTCAGCTGACATAGTCCCTCTCTGTTCCCACCACTCCAGTCCAATCCAGCCCTTTTAACCATACATGTGATCCAATGAAGCTCCAGACCAAGCCCACCGGGCCCCTCCCACTTAAATCATCCATTTGTTTTTCGCTCCCCTAAAATATTGTTTGGTAAAACTGAATCAATATGCAAATACTGTAGTTTTTGCAGTTGCCGGCCTCACTCTGTACCATGGTGGTACTCAGGGTCTTAATACTTATGGGCATATAGGTCATGTCTGCTGGGGTCCCAACATGTGGGACACATTCATTATGATCATTATTTCTGAGCTAGATGTGTATGACAACAGAGATTTTAAAATGTCTTACACTGAACAAGCAACAAGAAGGCCCAAACTGAAACATACAATAGCACCAAAAAGACTACTTCTTCTACATATGAATATGAAGTAAATTTATTTTAGAATAACAGGATTTCCAATGTCATCAATGAACAGTTTGACGGCTTCTCTCAGGAACTTAATTGGCTGCTCATAAAGATATGATTGCTTTAGTAGGTGTTTCTTCTCGCCAGGATTTCTATAATACTTAGAGGTTCTTTACATTAAAAAGTTAGATAACACCTGAAATGATCATAGCAATACGTGACAGGAGAAGTGAATAACAGAGTGAATTAATGCTGAAGCAATTCAGTGACACTTGATGATGAAAATGCAGAAAGAATCACTATCTCTGTTGGCAGCTTTGTTACTGATTTAAAGAAATAGCTATACTGTAGAAGACTGTATGGTATATAATAACTTTTTTGTGTTGTTATAAATGGGATAATTGTGTTGGTTCCTAAAAATTCTTGATGATTTTGCAGCCATAACAATTTATTTTTCAAAATATGTGAATTTATGTGAAAACGAAAAGATAAGGTTAAGTCCGTGTCCGACTTGCATGCCACATGCTTGCTTCCTTCTTTTCTCTCTTCACACAGAGTTCTGACGTTTCTTTATCATTAATTCATGGATATAATTTATCTGATTTACATTGGTCTAAAGAAGCAGTTCAAAGCCTTGAACATTCCCTTAATGCACAGAACAGATGATGCGGTCACTGCAATTTGTGAGGGCTGCATCCAGTTGAATGGTCTTTGTGGTCTCTAAGACTAACACAGGTGTCTTTGCTCCATATGCCTGTCTTATCTCCATCACTCCCAGTGGATTTATGAATGGCCCCGTCACTGTTTATGTTAAACCCTGAAAGGTTCAAAGGGATTCCTGTTGGTTTTTGTTTGGTGATCTCCGACGGTTCTGTGAAGGAGGAACATGTTTGAAGCAGCACCAATCCTTCAAGGGCCGATTCTGCCTAAGCTTTTGTGGAACGTTGAATGAGATAATAATAGTTCACAAAAGTGAACCCACTTCCTTTATGGATTAATGTGATCATATGTTTGAAGTTTATAGATAAGGCAAGAATCCGAATTAGCTTTGGATCTTTGAATTTGACAATTTATTTTAATTTATAGTCTTGCAGTCTGGCAGTCAGTCAGCCATTCAGTGTTAAACGATTACCACTCCCTTGGATGGAGCTCCTTGAGAAAATCCACCCAACCACTCCTGAATTAAGTTGCCTGAGGTGAGCAGAGCTCACAGTAGCCCCCTAGCCGCCTCCTATATTATCTTTTGGGCTTTTGACCTGTGACCCCTTACAAAGCTGGCTGTAATTCAGGCGATGACATTGAACAGTAAATTAACCTGGTGGTGGCAGTTGTTTCGTCCAGATTTTCTCCACTGGAGCAGCTCATCCTTATACTAAACACAGTCAGTGTTCTGTGGAGATGTTCATAGGAGTTTTTAATCCAGTATATGCAATGCTATGCATCTTATTAGGTAGTTATTGACTAAACAGGGGTGCATTCAACCACATATGGCACGCATATGTCATAACGTCATCTCACTCAACAGACTACCTGTTCAAAGACAGTTGACTTTTCATATTAAAACTATTTACAGAGTGTTGTGGTGACTTTGGCACCATGGATGGATCAGCCCCATGCGCTCAGATTCTCTGGGGAATGTATTTTAGGAGCCCTGACCACATGTGCTTATCTGCCTGAGCGCCCCACATCATGTGACACTCACATACCGACCGTTTCTAAACCGCTTCTGATTCGTGGACTCTATCCTCTGAATGGGCTCTAATTGGTTTGTGTGAAGTCCCGATTGACCCCAAATTGGATGCCATTTCAAGGGGCTATGATTTATTTGTTAGCTAGGGTGTTTGAATTTTTTACCATCCCATCGTCTACAGTGGGTATAGAATTTTGTGGCCTTACAGTTTGAAATGAAAATAAATCTGTCTACTTCCAACACAGTAACCCACTTGAAAAAAATGGTCAAAAAAAAAAGTATTACAATTTTAACTGTAGAAGTGTATACCCCCAGAGTTCATACATGGTGGAACCACCTTTGCTTGAATTACAGACAAGAGTCTCTTTGAATACGTCTCTGCTAACTTAGACTGTGCAATATTCAACCATTCTTCCTTGTGAAATTTCCCAAGGTCAGTGAACTTGCATTTTGGCAGCTTATGGACTGCACTCTTCAAGTCATTCCACAGATTCTCAATGGGATTTAGGTTGGTTCTCTGTTTAGCCCACTCAAGGACATTCACCTTATTGTCCTGCAGCCACTGTATGATTGCTTGGGCAGTGTTTTTTAGGTCATTGTCATGTTGAAATGTCAACCATCTTACAGTTTTCAAATTCTTGGCAGCGGGTTGCAAGTTCTCCTCAGGAGTCTGTTAGTATTTTGCAGTATTTAGTCTATTTCCCTAATATCTTGACAATTGCTCCAACCCTGCTGAGGAGAAACACCCCTACAGCAGGTTACTGCCACCAATGTGCTTTACTGTAGGCAGGGTGTCCTTTGGGTTGAAAGGCGTATTGGGTTTTTGCCAAATATATTGTTTTGCGTTCAGGCCAAAAAGTTCAGTTTTGGTCATCATCTGACCACAGTACCTTTTGCCACTCGGCCTTGGAATCTAAAATGTGCTTTTTGGCAAAATTCTAACGAGAATTGATGTTGCCTTTTATGCCGAGTGTTTGCAGAGTGTTTATTATCCCCAGCCTCCCATAGAGGCGAAGTTAGTGGAGCTTTTCTGATGTTGGATGGACGGCTTAATATATGCAAGATCCGTGTGGTGCCATACACCTTCTGCTTCTTACAAATGTTCTTCACTCTGCTCTTAAATTGTACCTTTCCACAACTTTATCTTATAGATCTTTTGAAAAGTGTCTTTCCGCCCTCAGTGGATTCTTTGCTTGAAATTGCCCCACTAAGCAGTGGAGTCCTTAATGAACAACTACTTTCATTCTGAACTAAACAAAGTCACCACAGTTGTTCACAGATGGAAGTCGGTTAGCTTGGTGTGTGATCCGGAAGGTGGTTGGTTATACCTCAGCAAGTTTACATTTTTAAGGGGGCATGTTCACATATCCATAATCTGTGTGTAAATAAAGCCAGAAAAGGCAGAGTTTTGGTGTTTTCATTTCAATCTGTAAGGCAATGAAAGGTGAGCATTTTAAGAAGGGTGGAGACTTGCCACTGTATGTGGGCAGAGTTTGGCTCAGTTTGAAGGACTATTGGCACTGAATTGTGAGGTGATTGTAAGAATATTCCACTCTGCAGAGGTTGATAATGAGTGTATGTGGTGCTGCTGAATGGCTAAGTAGCTGGATAAGAAGATTAGACATTTTTATACCAGGAGCTCTTAAAGCCTGCTGCTGGCTGCATTAGTTATGAAATCCATATCTTTGTCATGTTATTTCTTCTGTCAGACAGGAAAGATGGGGGTTTCAAGATACATTCTTTTTGTCAGCGGAAGCAGAATTCCTGTGGAACTTAAGACACTCGCACTCTTTCCAAGCACTGCCTCCTCCCACTGCACTTTTGAATATTTTATACTCGGCAGCAGTTGCCCACCTTTGTCCCAGAACCTACGTGGGCTGTATTGTGTGACATCCATTTTGTCCTCTCAAATGTTCACAAAGAGTTTGTTCTCTATAAAACTTTCTCTGACAGTGACCTGGCCTTTTCTTTTCAGTGGGCAAATCAATTGTTGAAGCTCACTGGATTGGACTGTATGGAAAAGACCCCTCTGTCTGCAGCCCCCCCATGCACAAAGACCCCCCCCCCATCTGCACACAGACAGACAGACAGTCAGACACACACTCCTCCAGCTTCCTACTGAATTCTCTACCCCACCCTGAATACACACCTTGTGACAGCTGCATACTGCATGACACAGTAAAGTTTGTCCCCTGTGTGTCTGGGTCTGAGTTTTTCTTTCCAAGGCGTAAATGCCTCCTAATGCAAATGCAAACCATGTTTCCCAGAAGTCTGTTTTACAGCAGGTGTGAGTATATCATGATGCTATTGCAACAGGAGGTGACTGTTTTAACTTGTATGTTTATGTTGTGTTGTGAAGGTAAGCATGCAAGCATTAAATGAGTGTGGTTTTGTTTTCTCTCACTGGCATCTCCTACAGTCTATAACCCTGACCACCCACGTGTTCTGCTTGACAGGATCAGCAGCATGACTTCACATTTCTGCCCTGGAAAGGACCAGGAGCTTATCAAACCACATACATATTTTTAGGCACCAGTGCCTGTATACTTTTTGGCATTCTTTCAAATTGAGAATAGCTACACATGGAGTAAATATATTTTACCACTTAAATTCACCACATTGTAAATATGTAATGATTTATTCGGTTCTTGGCCTCCCATTTGTTTATTGTTGAACATAAGTAGAATCCGAGATTGGATTTATGCAGAAAATACAAAATATCCCAAATTAAAATACAAAAAAGGATCATTAAAAAAATACGGTAGTTTCGTTCTTAATCAGCAGTTTCCTACGTTGGTTGTGTCAGTAATAATGACAGTGGTCATCATGAATATGCATTCTTATAAATCTGTCAGTGTTGACTGTATGGCTGAAATACCCCTGCTCTCAAACGCGTGTTTGGCTCCCTTGCTGTTGCTGTGGAGATGATAGTGATGATGTAATTAGCTGTGTTTAGCCAGTGGATTCTGCTCTGCATGGTGGTGGACTGAGTGGTGGGCACCACGCCAGCTTCACCCGGGTGTCTGTTGCTCATATTTACAGCCTGGCTCCCTGGGCCTGGCCTTGCAGGCAGCTCACACAGCCTGGTTGGCAGCCGCTGCCTGGCTTTATGTCTGGATCAATGGTCATTTTGGGCGGGGGTGCCACTGCCTCATAGACCCGTAGCTCCACTCTGAAAAGCAAGAGGGCTTTAAAGTAGGCACAATTCGCCATTTCAAGGCCGGTGCAGACAATACACCACGTTGCTACGTAGACATGATAAACAGCACTGGCTTACTGGCGGAGTCACTGACTCACGTGGGGACGGGGATTTCTCACAGGACTTCGATTTTACGACCGACCGTGCAAACTGTTGTAGTTTTACCCAGTTCTAATAGTTTTATAGTGATGATGGCTTGGAATATAATTGATGTAGATATGAAACATAGCTCTGCATGCCTTTCAGGAAGCCATCATAGATGGTTAACCACCATACAATAATATCCACCAGACAAATACAAGGAAAGATTCTCCGTCAGCTGCAGGGCAGCACCTGTACATTTTACAAGAGCTTTTTTGCAAGTATAAACTTGCTTTCATAGCAAAACTGACCTCATGTGACTATCATTGGGCCGAACCAAAATAAGATTTGAAAAGGTTTGAGGCCGTAGGAAGAGGTGAATGTGTGTGTCCACCATGGCGACAGAGAAATACACCCGCTAAACCTCCCTCACCACCACAACCACCTGTTCAGCTTCAGACAGTTGTAGAATGCATTGTTTCGAACCGGACTAAAAACACTTCACCCCCATTGTGCTGCCCCTGTCTGTCTGTGTGTCAGTCTGTAGACACGGCCTGATCCAAGCCAACAGAAGGCAACGGCTCCTGGCTGTGCCGCGATGCATTCCTCTGCCCTCACATCAGACACAGGGATTTCTTTCATATGGATTATTATGAACTGTCTGTTAGACCTTCTGAGCCCTCCTGGCTGAATGGCTCCTTCCAGACCATTCTTTGTTTCTAAACTGCAACTTTATATTTTTTTTGCTTTGTCAGTTTGACAAGTACATGTTAATACTAACAAGAACACAGTTGTCTTGAGTCCATTGACCAGTGGGCTCTTTTTAACATCAGTGCTACTCTAATATGAAAGTTGTCATGCTGTGAGTGACTCTATCTTCTTCATTCAATAAAGCCACATTATTCTCTTTTTTCCACTCTATGAATTTCCCCAGGTCCTTAGGCAATATGCCTGGATAAATAAGTGTTAGAAAATAATTAGTATGGTGCCCTATAAAATATAATAATAATACGATATGTTTGTAGAAAATCCAGAGATCTTTTCAGTTGTCCTGGTTTAGTATGTTTCTTCAAATTACAATAGATTACAATAATTACATTATTTATACAACAAATTACACTTCATTTGTTCTGATTCTATTTTAATCATAATATCACATTAGAAGACAATTCTTTGGGTATCTGGAAGAAAAATTTAATTTGGATGATTTTCAGTGGGGAATTCACATTTAATAGTGGCTCTGGATAATAGGCATACTGTACAGTATATGACTGTGAGTTGACAGATATCACATTAGAAGACATGCATATTTTCCAATTCTGAGAAATTTGGGGAAGTTCAAATACCTTTCAAATCACAACCATAGACTATATGAAAAGTACATAAAGTCTATTAGATTGAAATAAACTAATTGAAACCTAGTAACAGTCCTATTGATAGAAGACAGTAGGTCTAATCCTAGTTTAAGGTAGAGAGCAACAGCTGCTGATATTGAGATGAGCTATCCAAGACTTTGCTCTCATAGTTACAAACAGTATCTGCACAAATACAAGTGTTGGCTTCAGTCTGTGCATTTTTTCATTTTGTTTCAGCATACATAGTTGTAACAGCAATTTAGCCACTGTGATCTGTACATTCTGTACATTGTTTTCTTTTAATTCTCTCACAGATTGGTTGTAGTGTGGAACAGTTTGGTTGTAACACCTTGAATTTCAACAATCAGAAACAAGCTAGAGTGATTAAGTTCACTCTGAATATGATCAGTTTCATTGTCTCCTTGCTTACAAAAAAGGAGTGACATTTGGAACTTCCAGAGAAAGTTACAAGCAAAACTGTTTGTTTAACATAAGTTTTCTATCAGATGTATTTTTTGGAGACTGTCCTGAGATCAAGTATCAAGGAATCCAAATAAATATTATTAGAATCACTGTTTTGTAAGCTAAAAATAGAGATTACTAACATGTGTTAAGCTAGTACTCTGGCAAATACACATGAGGTGAAATCATGGCTGGTGAACATTAACTTTCATTTATATTTTATAACCTAAAGGCCTACATAATCTAGATCAAATGCTAAATTAATGATAATCAGTTAAATGCTAATAGTCAGTGGAAACCCAGATTTGCTTAAAGCATGCTAAATAAACTGTTCAACAAAAATAAAGGGAAGACCTAAATCACACATCGGGTCTTGATGAATGAAATATATTAAAGATCAAATTCTTTACAGTACATTGTGTAAAGTGATGTAACCACACTCAGTGGAAACCAAAATCACCAACCGATTGAGGGCTGGATTCAAACTGACACTGAAAAGCTATGTAAATAATTGAAATCACAGGCTGTTCCAGCATTCATTTTATCACGGCTACTCATAATGTGACTCAACAGTGTGTATGTGCCTGTATGCACTCCTGACAACGTCTGGGCATGCTCCTGATGAGACGACAAAAGGTGTCCTGGGGGAGATCCTCCCAGACCTGGATCAGGGAATCAGTGAGCTTCTGGACAGTCTGTGGCGCTTTTTGGCGAAAGTTGGATTTACTGATACATAAGTCCCAGAGGTTTTCAATTGGATTCAGGTCTGCGAAACGTGAGGGCCAGTCAATGGAATCCATGCCTTTGTCATCCAGGAAGTGCCAACACACTCTGACCACATGAGGCCAGTCATTGTCCTGCACCAGGAGGAACCCAGGACCCACTGCACCAGCATAAGGCATAAGATCTGATGATAGGTCTGAGGATTTCATCCTGGTACCTAACAGCAGTCTGGGTACCGTTTGGCTAGCACGTGGAGGTCTGTGCGACCTTCCAAGGATATGCCTCCCCAGACTATCACTGCCCCTCCGCCAAAACTGATCATACTGAATGATGTTGCACGGCAGCATAACGTTCACCATGGCGTCTCTAGACACTTTCACGTCTCTCATGTGCTCAGTGTGAACCTGCTCTCATCTGTGAATAGAACGGAGTGCCAACGGGGGACCTGCCAATACTGGTGTTCTCTGGCAAATGCCAATCGAGCTGCGCGGTGCTGGGCTGTGAGCACAGGTCCCACTAGAGGACGACAGGCCCCCAAGCCACCCCCATGAAGTCTGTTTCAGACAGTTTTGCAGACATTGTCTGCCTGTACAGCTTGCCAAGGTCAAGGGATGTCTGGGCTCCAGTGCTGGTCCTGTAATGCCTGGGCACACAAGGACTGCACAGATGGAAGTCAGCCTTACACTAGCCACTGTGAGTGGGATGGAACCCATCAGTGTGGACTGCCGAGTCCTCCCCTATTGAGAATGTTGTCCTTACACTCATCCATTTTGATTTCATATTATAGCTTTTGATGTATTATGAAATAATTTACACGCATTATAATTTGACAGCTTCCCCTCTTCTTTGTCATTTAGTGTGAAAAAAGGTCATCATTTAAAAAAAAAAGGACATGAATAGTCACAATATGGTAAATGATGAATTATACTTTTCATTTTGAGTATTTGATTGATTGTGTACATTATGTTAAAATCATCCCTGGCATGTGTTATAACCATCACTGGCATGTGTAATAAATGTCCCTGGCATGTGTTATAACCATCCCGGTACACTGGGGCGGTTGTAACATGGGAGTGACTGTAAATACATTTTGCAACCTGTACATATTTTATAAAGAAATATGGGCTTGGTATGTGGTTGGAATGTGGTTCCTCTATGTGTTTGTAAGTGATCTTCCAAACAATTCTTTATATTTTGTTTTGCTAAAGACAAGGCCCATCACTGGCCCCTGGTGAGGTATGACTACACTGCATTATGAAAATGTGTCTATACATGTTATAACATGTTTATCCACACTGCCAGAAATAGATGTAAATATCAACTCATGGAACAATAGCTTTAAAAAAGAAAATAAATTAGTATGGAGACATCAAGAAAAATATTTTTTTTAGTCTGTTGAAATGTTGTTTATGCCTAGACATATTTGCTTCATAAATATTATTTATTACTCACACTAGTAAAAGAAAAGTACAAGGTTTCTTACAAAAACTGCAACTGGTATTTTTTCCTTTCTAATAATCCATGAAAATATCAACAGAGAAACAATCATCACAGCCTAAAGTAACAAAGACAAAACAAAAACTAATGTCCCAATTTTCTCACCGCCAAACAAGTTAGGTAGGAGTAGTGTTGACTCGTCAATGAATAGCAATCTGACATAGGTGTTCCTCTTCTCCTGGTGTTGCGGGTGTGTGGGAATAGCAATGGAATTGTGCTGGCTGTGGATTTGTTGTGGCGGTAGACAAATTGGAGTGGATCCAATGATCCTGGTAATCTGCCATTGATGTGGCCATGACAAGCAACTAGAAGTACATCATGATGACAGGTTGAGTGTGATGGGGCGATAGTCATTAGGACATGGTACTTTAAGCAATGGGATGAGGATCCCTTTGAAGCAGCTGGGAACTCTGGCCTGCGACAGGGACAGCAAAGAACAGAAAAGTACAGAATATGTGACTCATTGTTCAGGACTATATTTCACTATGGAGGTTAGTACAGTAGAGATTAAAACAATATAGTACTTTACACCAAAGTTTAGTATTGTGCTGTACTGTACAGTAGGGGCTACTGCAGTATTGTTCTGTAGAATATTGTACAGTATAATAGAGCACACTAAGGTGGAATACGTACTTCTACTGCACTTTACTGTATTAAAATACACCATTGTGTTAAACTGAGCTATTCTCCACTGTACACTGTTCTACAGTGCTGTACTCTGATATTATGATAGCAATTAAATATTGGTCTGTGTAGAGAAACACTGGATGAAAAATACAGTTGTATTTTCCTAACAATAGGAAAGATGTGTCAAGTTATAATTACTCTATCTTATGCGATCCACTTGAAATTGCAAAGAAAAGTATGTTTTTTTTAATAATGTTTAAAAAATGTGCAATGCAGTCATCATGCAGTGGAATTGTCTAACTTGTTGTTTTCATATTTTATATAAAACAATTCAATAACTATCAAATTGATGGACTGAAATCATTTTATGCAATCAGATTTCAACACCTTCCCCCTTTGAGAATTCGCAACTGTATATAGCTATGAAGTAATTGTGCCAGCATGGGATAGATATTTATCTGTATGAAAGGGAAACAAAATCATTACACATTACCTTTGGGGAGAAGATGTGGCAAATCCTACATAGACTGAAATTTCAGTAATAAAAATGACAAATATTTTACCTCAAGGTGTCGTATCATAGTGGACACGATTCTTTCTGCCGACATATTTTAATCTCAATATGGATATTTAAAAGCGCAAACATGTGCTAACATAAGTGAAATGTTCTTTTGTAAAACATTCAGTGTGAATTTCTAAAAGCAGTCCTTTTGGAAAAATATGCATTGTTTTTTTGCTTTGCAATCAATGGCGTTTGTTTGGGATACTGTTACAGGTAAAAGTATGTCCCAGCATCTTATTTTAATGTGGAGTTGCCCTGGTTGATAATCCTCAGAGTCCTCATTCAGGCATTTGGCTTTTCATGTATTTCACACTGTTGAACACAGCAATACGACATGCAAGAAAAGACAAGGGAGATGGATAATTCTCCTCTTGTACTGGATCATGTTGTGTGGTTCCATGTATGTTGAGCATGATGCTTGAAATGGGTTTGATGTACACTTTTCTACTGTAAGTTGGATAACAGCGTCCATAATGTAAAGATGTGGAGACTTGACTGTTTTGTAGATAGTTAAAATATTAAAGATGATCACATTCTTATGTTGTAAACATTTGTAATTCTGTAACCCGTAACCGAGGTAACCAGTAAAAGTTTTAACTGGTAACAGAGGTATTCAGCAACAGAGGTATTCAGTAACCGAGGTAACCAGTAAGTGGTAACCAGTAACAGAAGTAAACAGTAACAGTGGTAACCAGTAAGAGTGGTTGTATACTGTACAGTGAATACAGGATTATGTCATCTGCTCTGGGTTGAAGTGGCAAACCTTCAACACAGTGAGTCTTGATATAAAAAGTAAAATCATGTTTAACCATCTTAATGTTTGTTGAGATCCAGTTAGAAACAAAACCAAGGGTACACCAGAAAAAACTTAAGCCCTTTCTCTTTGTATGGAATTGAGTAAATTGTATGTTTTACGCGAATGCTAACAATGGCGTGTCATTGTCCGTCGGACTATCAGCTCTAATAGTGTAGTCTGTTTGTTCAGTGGGAGTAACACCCTGCCAGGATCAGTAACCTGAAGTGCAGGCATGTGTGAAGTCGGGGAAGGAATTCTGCATGGAGGCAACAACAGGGCCGTTCACGCCTTAGGGCGCACATTCCTAATGCCTGTACTGTCACCCATTCTGGGCATGAGCTTCTTGGCAGAGAGCAACACTACTGGGGATGGTCTGGGATCTGTCTGTGTGCATACCTGTGTCTGTCGGTCTGTAAGTCTGTCTGTCGGTCTGTGTCATGCTGTCGTGGTGCCAGAGCCTGAACTGTGACCACTCAGCGAGGAGGATGGGAACGTTGACCGGTTTGAGTGGTGTAACTGGAGAGTAAAGGAAATGTGGACACTTTACACCCTGCTTATGTGTCTTGTTTATTGGTGCCAGAGACAGGAATTTGGACTGTGACTAATAACCTGAGGGCCTGAGGTGATTTTTGACCCTCCACAGGCCTTCTGTAGGTAATGACTTCGCCCTGATCATGTGGCCCGGGCTTGTAGATTTAGGGTGGAGATCACTTGTTATGATGTGTTATGATGAGACAATAGCCCCGTTCTCTGTGTGGTTCATTACCTGCAGTTGGATTGTCTACTTGCCTGTCTACCTCTGCTTTGTTTTTACAGCACTTGACAGGAATCATGTGCTGGTACTGTTATCATGTAACCAATATATTTCTGTCTGCTCCAAACAGAAAAGTTTGGATTTAAGTCATCCTCATTGCTGAGACTGTTTAGAATTGAAAAGATGAGACAGAACAGATCTGGGCCAGTCAACATCTCTCTTTCTACTCTCTCTCTCCCCCTCTCTTTGCCAGGAAAGTGTTTTGTTCTTCTGACAGGTTCTCTCCTTTCTCTATGGATGTAGAGTTCATTCAGTGCTGTGTTGTTTATTAATCGGCAGGTATGAATGGAGAGCTTTACATTTGGGGTGTTACTTGAGAATCCTTTCGTAGCATCACTCTAGTTGAGAAATTGTCCATGTTGTTTTACATTTGTCAGTAACAGGTTTCTGAAACATGCCCAGGGACAGGGGGGGTGAACGGAGGCAGAATGTGTCGGCATGGGTGGAATCTGAGACTGGCCCAAATGCCAGTCGACACATCTCTGAACAGCCTCCTCTACCCCCTCACACTCCTCAAATCCCGGTCCAGCCACCATTCCATCCCAGTGCGTGAGAAAGAATCTTCCTGCTCCTTCAACCTCAGACGGCCCCATTCTCCATGCCTACATGGGTCCATTGATAGTAGCATTACTGCTGCATTGGTTTTTAGGTCTGACAGTATGCAGCCTACATGTTGTTTGTGTATTCAGAAGTCTTTTTTTGTTCCCAGTGCTTCCTGTAGCATGTAGTGGGTTGAAGTGTTCTCTGATTAGCTCAGAGACACGCCCATGAGTTAAAAGAGGTCGGAACAAAGTGTTAGCCCACAGGGTTTAAGATGTGATCTGTAAGATTTCTCACAAAAACTTCCAGATCCTTGCATACTTATCTAGGCTGATTTTAAAGCAGATTTTTTTGTAATGGCTTTAGTGTAATGACTGCCCATGACGTCCAACAGTGCAATAATGTCTGATCCCCTGAATGATCCTCATCAGTCAGCCCACGCAACACAAAATACTTGAACTAGTGACCATTTTCTCTCAGTTAAGGGAATGCGACTCTTTATGTTCACTGTGGAGCCTGGTTGATTAGTCTCCACCTCGTCCAAGGATTCGGCTTTTCTTTTCACTGTTAACATAGCTATATCTCACGCAACGAGAGACGGGGAGACGGAAAACTTAAACACCAATCACGAAAGCCGCCTTGGGTTCTGAAAGCTTGGTAGAATTCTCAACTAGTGTGGGCCTGCCTTCATCCTTTTCAACTCTACATGAGGCAGACAGTTTTAATGCATAGTCTTTTTTGAAGATCATGTTCCTGTTAGGATAGCTTTCATGCGGTATGTAAAGATAATGTGTAAACGATCTTTACTGTTTTTCCCTCATGCTTTAGAATCTCTATTAATAATGACATGTTTCAAAACTTATTTCAGCTTGTGACCTTAAAGCAGAAATATGGGAGTGTCAGGTCAAGTGGGTTAGTTAGTTCTGCATTGGTCCCATGCCTTGTTGTGTGATGTCATTCTGAATTTTCATTTTGAACCATGAAACTCCATGCCAACAACCACAAAGACGGCTTTGACTGTTAAAGAAAGAAGCTTTCGATTTCATTCAATCAAACTGAAGCGACCCGCTCCTTGAATCTTGATGATAATGGTGGGAGAGAGAGACGTTGAGCATGGAAACGGCCCAGAGGCCTCTGGGTAGATGCTGGTGTACGCTGGTGTCATTATCATCTGGTGTTTTTGTATAGCCTTTGTTTTCTGATGGTAGAGATATTGCTTCGGAGGGGCATGGCAGACGGCTGTTTCAGAAGCACCTGCAGCAATTCAAACTACTCTCAACACATGTCTCATTGAGCCTCTATCAAAATCTGGTGGCTGTATTGTACTGTACCATATGAGGCTACATAGTTGTGATATTAGAACGTTTAAAGTCAAACTTTACCAAAGAGGAAGAATCCGCATTTGATTTGACTTTTTGACTCATTAACCGGGCAAATGCCAGGACTTCAGGCTGTGGCAGTTTTCATAGACGACAGAGGTGCAGTTGATTTTTTTATGTGAACATGTTTGTGCTCCAGCCTCCACGTAAACGGAAACTGAGTATTGTCTGAGCCTGAGCCGTCTGCCAGGACTGAGCTGGTGTTAGGCACAGGAAACCACAGCGTTTAACCAACTTGTACTGCCAGAATCCATTAACAACTTAATTGTAGCCCATTGTTTTACACTACTCTGCTATTTGTGCTAATCTTTTCTTCAGCTCTTTCATGTGGCGTACGTCCTCATCAAGTTTGCCAATGCCCCTCGACCTGACCTGTGGGTCCTGGAGCGCTCCTTGGACTATGGGAAAACGTATACTCCATGGCAGTACTTTGCACGTAAGTATTAAAGCTTGATGTTTTATTTCCAGTTCGAACCATTTGTGTACAAATATTGTCTGTTATGCTCTCCAAGGCCCTGGCCGGGTCTGCTTTTCATATTTATCAGGACTTGCGGAGTCTTGAAATAGTAGACAACTGTTGATATCAGCATTTGGGTTGTCATGTGCCTTGATGGGTTGAGATTGTGCCGCTGTTTAACGAAGCCCAGAGGCAATTATTACTGCACATCTCACATTGGGGATGAAATGCCATTGGAAAGTATTTAGGAAGTCCAATAAAAATGTGCTCCAGAACGTTATTACTGATACGTACAAGACTTATTTGAAGTGACTTTGAATGGATCTATAATCCAGTCAGTCCACCTTCTCCCATATACCCCCATTACACACTAACCAAGTGACTCTCACGTAGCCATGGCTGGTCCCTGTTAGCCACCTGTGCCAGCAGAAACAGCTGTCTCTCATCTCTGCTGTATCATTTTTTGGCTTCCCATCGGATCTCTCTCTCTCTCTCTCTCTCTCGTGTGTCTCTAGAAGATTGATTCCCTCCTGGCTCTCATTTGTGTCTTGGTATTCACTAGATTTATCTCCACAGAAATGACACAGATTTTTCACTGTTCTGAATGGTTTCTCCTGTACACCACTACGCTGGAGTAGATGATCTGCTGGCTTCAGTGGATGTTGTTAAACATCAGCGTGATGGACATTAATGCGTTCCAACTCAGTCAGTGTGGCTCATAATACTGCTTCATCTTAAAGAGGAATGAACAAGGTTCATTATATACAATACAAAATGTGGTCCTGCAGTTCACTGGTAAGCTGTTGCTGTCAACAAGTAGCTAAAATGCTGAGAGTGCAGTTTCCAACAGCCTGGCCTTTTACGCAGCAGCAGAAAGGCGGTCGCAGAGGCTCTCCATTGTGGTTGTTGGGTAGTGTCTTCTCCTCAGTGGGTATCAGGCCCAGCTGGGAGTGTATGCTCCTGTAATTTTCCCCCTTTTCCTCCTCATGACAGCATATTTCTTTTTGGTTTGAAAATTCTTGACATTTTTATTGTGCTTTTTGTACCCAGTATTCCACTGCTGATTTGCCTCTGTATGTGGAAAGACGCTGTGAGTTAAATCTTGGAATGGCTGTTTAATTTATTGTGTTGCCAAATGTGATTTCGAAAGACGTTTGTGTATTCATCACTACATCAAATTTGGAAAGCACCTCTGTGTAAGGGACAGATTCCAGATTTAATTTAGTGAGTCGAGTGGAAAGAATGACTTGAAAGCATTGACGAAGCATTGGAATGTACTGCTAGAACATAAGTAATGGAAATAAGCAGAAAAAAATATGAATATGAAGGATTTAAATGTCTCTTTGATATCTACATGATAGGTGACAACGTCCCACTCTGTTTAACCCGTCAGATTCTAAAAGAGAGTGCATTGAGAGGTTTGGCAAAGAGCCAAATGGACGCATTGTCCAAGATGACGACCAGATATGCACCACCGAGTATTCAAAGATCGTCCCATTGGAGAATGGAGAGGTGAGAAACTCACAAAATGGGAAAAGACAATTGCCAAAATGTCGGATGTAAAATGTGCAGAAAACTACAAATCCCATGAACCGATATGGCTGTTTGTGTCAAATTACGGTTGTTGTTTTTCAGATTGTGGTGTCGCTGGTCAATGATCGCCCAGGGTCTAAAAACTTCACGTATTCTCCTGTGCTGAGAGACTTTACCAAGGCCACCAACATTCGCATGCGCTTCCTTAGGACCAACACACTGTTGGGCCACCTCATTTCCAAGGCCCAGAGGGATCCCACCGTCACACGCAGGGTGAGACTGAGCCGAAAACTGTCAGGACAGACAACCAACTCAGTGGGATTCAGTTCGACTTTACTAAACCCCCTCATGGGAAATAAGGAGGGCATTGTCAGCAGAGCACAAACCCACAATGACATCGTATCACACCGGCCTGTTATGTGTAGCCTGAGGTACCTGCTGCCTCCTCGCCCACTGCGAAAAGATGGCCGATGGCCCCCTCAGCACCTTTCTGCTGAAATGAACACACTGACCTGATTTCTCCCTGGTGCACATTCCTCCCTCCTGGTCGGGCTCCCTGCCAAAGCTCTGTCCAGCGTTTATCAGGGTCATTCCCTACTCAGACAGAGACTGGTCCAGACAACTCCTTGGCGCTGCAGGCACAATCTACTCTAACAGACATTTGAAATAAGATTCTAGGGTCCTCTTGAAGCTGGGCTGACTGACAGGGCATGGAACAGTTGTCGCTGTTTAGCCCACCCACACATACAACACTGTGTAAATAAACATGAAAGCAGCTTAATTTGATGCTGTTCATTTGTGAAAGCCCTGACCAGTGCTTCTCAAACCACCCTAGGGGACACCCAGGCTCACAGTTTTGCTGTAGGCCTGAGCTACCTCACCTGAATAGAAGGAAGGACATAGAGAGATCCCCAGAGGAACGCGCGCTGAATATAGCAGTCGTTTGTTTGTTAGACTTTGCTAATTAGCTAACTATTCAGTTAAAACCAAAATTATTCTCACATCGTGTATATGTAGTTATCAATATTGCTGCAAAAATGGTATCCTTTGTTATACTGGGAAACTAATATGTTAGGCAAAGCAAGTTATGCTAGTTTATTTTGCCATAGCTAGTTGTTCATCCAATGTTAAGTGTAACGTAAATAGATAATGTTTCGTAGTAAGTTTAATTAAATCAAGTTTGTTGAAATATATACATTTGTTGCAGCAAAAAAAAAAGGTTGGAGCAGAGAAAGATCTGTCAGGTAACTGATGACAATCTGAATGAAATGTATTTATTTCCAAAATGACCTTATTAATTAGGGGAATTAATTAAAATTGTTATTCTGGTGGTAGCTCTGGAAAACAACAAATACATGGAATGGCAGGGGTCCCCAGGGGAAGTCATAACCAATGGACCACAATGCAAGACTACAACAGGGTCTGTCCATGTGACAGTGATGCAGAGTGTTTCTGATGAGGCTGGTTGTGGTTGGTCTTGTAACAGATTGTGTGCTTTTCTCTCCGTCCTAATGACAGTATTACTACAGCATCAAAGACGTCAGTGTTGGGGGGCGCTGCGTTTGCCATGGCCATGCGCAGGTGTGTGGGCGACGTGACCAAGCCAATCGGTAAGTAAAGCTTTCTCCTTAACCTCTGTAACAGTTGGAAGCTTGCGCACTTGTTTTGGCTTTTAGTCGGGCGGTTAGATTTGTTTAAATTCAAGCTTTCAACTGAATTAAGTTTCCCATTCATGGTGCAATGCGTGTAGTTTCTCAAAAGATAGAAGAGGGTATTCCTTGAGGAATGACAGAGTCACACACTCATCTTTTGTAATGTATATTGTTTATTCATCTTTTCCAGGATGGAATGGATGTGTTGCGCTCAGTGGGTTTAATGGAATGTTCAAATTAAAAGACAAAACAGTTGTTGCAACATAGAGCACAGTGATCTCTGTGTCTGAGATGGAGTAGATAGCCTGTGGGGTTGGCAGAAAGGAAATTACCTCATTTGTTTGTTTCTGTGTATAGTCATTGTAAAAGGCACTGGACACTGATTAGTAGTAATTGTTGTTATGATTTCCTTATGGAGGTGATTTATCTGCAATAAAAAAACAAGGGTCAATGACATCATACAGTAGACTGACAGTGAATGGTTGATCTGGCCCTTAGATCTATTTATTAAAACTTTTTTTACTTGCATCAAGGTCAATATTAAATAGCTTTGCCAGATGCTTTTGAGTAGTAAGGGGACATTAATCAGATGCTGTTTATTGATGATTAGCTGTAATACTGCTCTAAATGACTTCCTCTCTTTATAAATGTTAGAGAATGATACCGGAGAACCAGATGTGTTTTGTTTTCTCCTGTCTTTAGGCTTCATTGTGAGTGCACACACAACACCTGTGGGGAGTCATGTGACCGCTGTTGTCCAGGGTTCAACCAGAAGCCGTGGCGGGCCGCTACCACAGACAGCCCAAACGAGTGCCAACGTGAGTGCCAAGATCCGCCTCTCTGTCATTGTCTGCCTCTGAAGGGTTATGGATCCATTTCTCAACCTAAACTATGCAAAACGCATTTCCAACAAAACAGAGGACTTCAAATTATTTTCCCCCCAAACAATGATCATGCTTTTCGTGCAGTTGTAAAAACTACAGTTAATGTTAAAATGAGCGTTTCTGTCACTCATTGAAAAGCTGTGTCAACTTGTCAGGATACAAAGTAGCCCACATTTTAGCTTGTCCATATTCTGTGTGCTCCTTCAGGGCACTATTGGGAAAGATGCAGTGTTTTGGTGCTTCATGAAGAATTTAAATGACCAAAATTGAATTTCCAGGCATTTTCCTAGTTAGTCCATCATGTACGTGGTTTTAAAATAACAGAATTCAGTGTCCGGTTGCATCATAGCTATCAAAGCATCCAGTTACATATAAAGTTACATAACCGGGTTACATTTTGTTACCATAACATACTTAGCACTTTTCTTCTATGCAAGTAATTCCCATAAAACAACACAATCTATAGTATCTGACAAAAACTCTGCAGTGGTTAGCTCAAATTAGCAAGCATTGCTAGCTTTTTTTACTAGCTTTCCTATGTTTAGATAATGACAACATTGCCATCTGAAGTAAAGTTGTTGACATGATTGTGATTATTGGAATTTTGCTATTTCACCAATCTTGCTGTGCTTCAAAGCCTGCAATTTGCCATTCTACCCAACCTTATGAGCTAATCTGGTAGGCTATTTGGAAATCATCATATCAGATAACAAGCTAACTAGACCAATCTTTTCGGAAACCTGCCCTCTATCTCCTGTGGCTTTATTAGGTTGAAATCAGTTTACTTTAGAAATGACAACCTCTTGGAATAATAGAAACAGAAGAATGTCTGCAGTACATACATTCCAATCCGTGAAGGTGCAGACAGGTATTCCAGCTAGAAGCCTCTGTCCATATTTGCACTCATGACAGCAAATAGTTATGTTCTCATCTAAATGCATCATTGCATTGTCCTCAAATACCTCATCAGTCATTGCAAGTTGACATGGCTAACACTGGCTATACTAATTCCCTCACAGAATTTCAGGTTTTGGCATGCTCCTTTCTCAGTTGGGGAGACTGTGCTACCAAACATTAACCAAACCAATGTTTTGAATAATATATTCTGGAGGAGGCTATTTTACTATTTGTCTCGGGAAAACAATCTGGCCATGTTAGATACCCGGACGACATGTCAGTGATACATTACCCAGCCAAGTGTTGTTGGTCTATTGCACTGACTTATTGTTGTGCCTCTTAAAGGGCAGTAGTGTTAGCTCCTGTAACGTCTGATGCAATATACCGTTAATCATTGGGACAACCAAGTCACTGGCTAACATAAAAACTGTTTCTAAAACTGTCCATCAATGATGGTCCTTGATATTTTACAGCAAAATATAATGATCCCATATCTATGAATTGAAACATCATAGAACAATTGAACATGTTTTGCACAAATAGGCTCCGGAAAAAAATAAGAGACCTCTAACGCTTCTGTTCCTCACTCAAAACTTTCCTTTTCAACTTTTTTGGAAAGGAAAGAAAAAGGTGCAGTGGTCTCTTCATTTTTTTCCAGAGCTGTATACAGTATGTGAACATCTCCTGCCACGGGATGTTGACTAGCAACAGCTTTGGTCAGACCCACACTGATGCAATGTGTTTTCTCATCTATCCACACAAAGTGAAAGTTGAATGCCCAAGGCAACAGTATGGCACAGGATGGTGTGATATCTTTCAAATGGTCTGACAATTCTGTGCTGTCTCTCTCATGTCGTAAATGTGTTTCAATGAGAAAGCATGGGAGTGCAGCCAGGGAATGTCATTTTTGCAACCTTCTCTACCAACTACAGTACTAAATGACCAAATATGGTGCTGGAACTGAGAAGAAACCTTAGCAAACTTTTAATAGCATTTTTTTATGTGGTGTGTAGTGATGAACTGCCCTCTATGCAGACTACTGTAGCTACCCCAGTGCCCCTGCTGCTGTGCATTACAAAGCCAGTCAGTCCCGATGCCAGCTGGTTGGTTTCTAATTGCCCTGGCCTGTTGACAAGATTCTCCTTCCCCCCCAAGAGTTGGATGAACGCGGACCCTGCCACTCTACTACTGCAGAATTATAGGGAGAGAGAGAGAGAGAGAGAAAGATACGTCTGTAATCCAATAAGTGAACTCAGATACTAGAAATGAACCCCAATCATTTGCAGACAGAGCACATTGAGAACATTTTAAAGGAACCAGAGGAAGTTTCCTCCTATAAAAATGAACTTATAGTGACTTTCTTTCTAAAGGACTTGAAACACAGGACTGACTATTATCTGTTTGTGTCTTTTTCCGTGTCTTTTGTACATGTGTGTGTGCATTTGCGTGTGTTTGTGTCTCTCTCTTTTTATTTGTTTGTGTGTGTGTGTGTGTGTGTGTGTGTGTGTGTGTGTGTGCTGTCTGTTATGGGGGGTTCTCCATCAGCTTGCCAGTGCCATTCACATGCCACTGAGTGTTATTACGACCCAGTCGTGGAGCAGAGGAGAGCAAGTTTAGACACCTTCGGCAGGTACGACGGCGGAGGAGTGTGCATCAACTGCCAGGTATGAAGCCCATTTCAAGTCCCAACGGATTCCACTGTGTGTGTCTGTTCAGTGCGTGTGGAATTGCATGCGCTAGTGTGCGCGGGGGCATTTCCTGTGTGTTTTTGTGATGTGAACACATGAGAGATAGGTACCATCCTCATCTACGTTTGTTGCAATATAAGAGTAGTGATATATATCTCTGTTTTCTGACATTATGTTTGTATAGTATTGTTTGTAGATGGGTTCCTACTCCAGAACGAAAAAGGAGGGTCTGTAATCTCTTGTAAGCACAAAACAAATGCCAATAGAGTAAAATGACATGGTTCTACATGAACCTAAGTAACACTAGTTTACCATTGTTGGTCCTTTTGCTACAGTGTACCCAAATAAACATGACCCAGATCTGAGATCCAGCATGGAGGTCTGTAATGGAAATTTCACTAAGTACAGATGGATCCATTTTAAATCAGCGTACACAGAGTGGATTTTTTCAGAATTACACTTCTTTTAGAAATAGCATGAAGAGAAATCCCTTTCTCTGCATGGGTTGGCATGTGTTTAAAATTAAATTTTAATTTATTTTTTGGGACAAGAATACCCATGCAGGAAACATGTCAAAACAAGGCCTCTACACTGCATGAACTCTATCTGTGAAAAGAGGATGAGGTAATAGTGGGACTGTAAAAAAAATGCTAACAGATTAATTATCAACTCGTTTTCACCAGTATCTCTAAAGCCAACAGAAACATCTGACCCAGTCACTCTACACACTATAATGCAGGGGTTTGTTGGGCAATACTTACCAGATATCTCTTCTCTGTCTCACTAGCACAACACGGCAGGGGTGAACTGTGAGCGTTGTGCCGCTGGGTTCTACAGACCGCATGGAGAACCTCCAGGTTCTCATATAGGATGCATACGTAAGTGTCACTCAGTCTTTTCTATCAGGCCGTTTTCGTATGTTCCTTTGCTCCAAAACTGCTTTTTATTTTGTAAAAAATATATTTTTATGATGTGAAAATATGATAACAAATGGTATGGCTTTGCTGACAGAATTGTTGCTCTACATGTTTCACTGATGTTTAGGTTACAATTGGTTAATGATGAACAAGATGGAGCTTGACTCCTGACCTGTGACTGATCTGTGGCCAAAAAAAGAACACAGACTTGGCCACTGATTCTTTGGTCTTGTTTGTGACACACACACACACACACACACACACACACACACACACACACACACGTTAGCACCAGCTGCTTGTGTAGTTGCTAAATTGGGCACCACACATATTTACATTGCTAGCGTTGTACATCGTTGTTCCTCATAAATAGGTGCCAGTACTGTTTGCGCATTTAAGGTGATGGAATGAAAATGATTGCCCTCTGTACTTTGAAAATACCAGTGATGCCACATACTCATTTAAGTGAGCTTAACAGCAATAGGTGTGGACTTGAAGAAACATGGACAGCATAAGCTTGTTAGTGTCACCTGCGTCTGATTTTTCTACCAATCATGAGCAGAGACTTAATATTGTCCCCAGGATTGGATTTTGATATGCTTCCCTTCATGTGTGTGCAGCCTGCAGGTGTAATGCTTGGGCTACAACAGGCTGCGAGATGGGGACGGGACGCTGCCTGTGCCGGCCGGAATTCACTGGAAACAACTGTGAACGCTGTGCAGACGGTTACTATGGCTACCCGCAGTGCATTAGTGCGTACCATTTTCACGTTTTAAGAATATGTATTAACGACATATATGAAGGAATTATTATGGACGGGAGATCTCCTTTGAACAAATGCACTGAAGAAATTAGTGAAGGGAGTGAGAAAAATATTGAATGAATGAATGAGGTATTACAGGTTTCATATCTACTTTTGGACCTTCAGAGGCTCTTTACTGTACTGCATATGTGTACAGTGTAGTAAGAGCCAAGGGTGTAGAGAGGTGCTGGGATGTAATTGACCTATTAGTCTTGGAAACTCATACCTCCAACTTCACGCCTGGTCTTGTCACACTTGGTTTTTGACCGGGTTACATTCCTATATAAATTCTTCATTGCACCCAAAACCTGCTGTTGGATTATTCAACATTTTAAGAGTTTTTCTTGTGTGTTTCCTTACTGTGCTTGTGAAAGAGGTTTTTCTCTGCAATACTGCTTTAACAGACTGTCCCATGAGAGTTAATTATAAACCAATCGGTGACCTCCTTCTGTCAGACCTTTACCTGGCATGTCAACACAGACACTTGACACACCCGGCATGCTTTTAGGTTGAGGTACTTTTTCTTCTCAAACTTGGATTATAGCACCTAAGAGAGTGTCGGTGAGGGACATTGCAGATGGTGGTTTGTCAACTGTCTGTATCCTGAACATTCTTCATGCTACTTCTGGTGTCACATTGAGAATAATGACTGACAGCTCCTTACTTTAGGGCGTTGCCAGACTGACTTGTCATATCAATCAATATGTGTCACAAACGATGTGTTTAGGAGAACAGATTTTACCCATGCCAAACTCCCTCTCAAAATGTCTACTTTCTGAAATGCTTGGAATTCATTTTGGGGAGCAGTTAAGAGATGTTATAAATTTGCTGTTTTAATGATGACATCTGAAAAGGGGTGCCATTCCCCACTGCTTACTAACATTCCGAATCTGGAATCGGTTTCCCTGGTGTTCTCGGTAACCAGCCTATCCCATAGAAAACTGAACCATGATGTCTTCCTGACTGCCACAATCAACTCCATATAATGGTCTTATTAAGTTGTCTGCAGCTAAAAACAAAAAAAATGCTGAATACATATCTTAATTACTTGTTGATTTAATTACGGTCGTCCCAAGTCAATATCTACAGTTTTCATGTGCAGTTCAATAATGAGATTTTATACAGAAAATGTAATGTGGGAGTAATTGGACCCAGTTGATGAGTGTTCTCTTTTTATATAAACAGAAGATTTATATAGAAAGGAATTTTAATTTTTTTTACGGGATTTGATTATTAATAGCAAGTCTCTTGGAAGCTTAAGCACTTCGATATGCCTGAGCTTGTAGACAGACTACATGGAAACAATTTAATCAGGTTGTTATCTGGGGCGGACTGCTAAACATCAATACAATATTTGTTAACCAGGTGGTTTTCTTTTCAGTCTAATCTAAAACCTCATTAAGACACCTTTCAGGATATCAGGCAAATGTTACACTGGTTTGTACATTCATAGGGTTTTTAATGCAATGTCTTTCCCACTAGATATTCATGGTGTTGAATATTCTTTTATTCTTTGTAATCAGGAATCTACCAGCCCACCGCCAAATCTCCTGCGGGCGATTTTGTGGGTAAGTGCTGCTATATTGGGTACATGTTTTGATTATGTAACCAAATTGTAATGTAATCTAATACAGTCCCCCCCAGTATTGGCACGGCAACGCAAATTCCTTTGTTTTTGTTGGTCACTGAAGACATTTGGGTTTAAGATCAAAAGATGAGTATGAGACAAGAGTTCTGAATTTCAGCTTGACCTTCCGGATATTCACATCTAGATGTGTTAAACAACTTAGGACATATCACTGGTTGTATTTGACCCCAGCATTTTTAGGTAAATTACCAATATTTCCTTGTTATGTCTTATCTCTCTAATTAATGTCTTGTTTGTCTCATCATACAAAGGATAGATCCGACTACTTTGTCACCTGCTTTATAGTTTCGTAGATGTCACTTTATGATGATATCCCTATACTTGTTGGTGCCTATACATACAATGTATTGAAATTCTCATGATTCCATATGTATTGCAGTTCAATATTTAGATTTTGATTCAAATTTGAGTTTGCTCACAATATTTGCTGTAGGGGCAAGAAAGCATGAGAAAACACATTTTGATCCATCATTGAAAGTGCCGAAGGTATTAATTCACCATTTTAAAAGTTGAAAACATGCTTGCAAAGTAGAATACTTTCTAAGATTTATATTTATTATATGATGGTGTCTTAAAACATCCTACAGGCTCTGTTGTCTTTAGTTTTTTTCCTGGCAAAATGCCTCTTCTGCTGCTGTTGAGAACTTCCCTAGCGTCCCTAAATATTATGCAGTCCAGGAATAACATTAAGTTGAGTTAGTGCCAACATGTATTAATAAATCTGCATTTCATGGTTTTCAACTTGCTAATGTCAAAAGGATGACTACATATATAATTTACTTAAAAGGTGTACTGCATTTGTCAGGAACAAACATGACCAGCTCTGAAGTCCGTCCCGCAGAGGAGATTTTGTGCAAGATGTTTTATTAACTATTTGTTTCTAACAGCTAAAACTGCAGACTGCCAAAATAGAATTTAGAGTGATCTTTCAAGACACCGGGATTCAAATAATATCATTCAATGTCGACATACTGGATTTTATTCTCGAGAGTTGTAAGCCATTATCATCAAGACTTAAACAAAAAAGAAATGTTTCAGTTTATGTGTAATGAATCTTGAATATATGATGGTGTCCCTTTTTGACTTGAATTCCGGAAAAACTTATACCACACCCCTTCTTGCTTTATTGCTTACGTATACTATATACTACATGAATAATTATCAAAAAATCATTCAAGTATTAACAATCAAAGTTACAATAGATAGGATTGTATTTTCTGTTCATTATCAATTACTAAAAAGTCTGTTAACTTTGCACTGTTAGTCTTACCTGGTTGGAGCCAGCCTTTCTACTTCCCATGATGCCACGGGAATAGGATGCCTGAGATGGTCCTGGGAGAGACAGACAGACATTCTATCAATAGCTGTCATACACTCCCAAATTCCCTTTTTTCTGCCTTGATGGAACCAGCTTAGAGGAAAAACGTTTTAAAAATATTGTGTTTTTTATTAGAAACTATCTTTTTCAATCATTGTTTGGGAAAGTGGGCACTAACCATTCTGTTGTTTTAAAATAGAAGGAATTTAATCACACACTTTCTTAGGGCAATTTTTTATGGTAAGGAGAAAGCTGCTAAAGGGCTAAAAATCTATGGATGTTTTCTCTGGTATCTAATGCCCTCTAAATACCTGTGCCCAGTAAATCACCAGTCAAGACCTTGCAGGTCCCTCTTGGCTTGGTTGGTCTTTAATCAGTGCCACCAGAGGCATAGTCAGTGCCACAATGGAGATGTGGTTGAAATGAGATGCATTTGTCATTTCCTGCTGCTGCTTTTAAACTGTGCCAAAGAAGGCCTCTGTGCCAAATGCAAAGGCAATGGGAACTTTTATGGATTGAAATGTAAGATAAAATGTATGTCTTCTGATAGTTGTATTTTTGTTTGTATGCATTCAGAGATTTTTTGACATCAGATATTATTTGTATTCAGAGTGTGTCTTCTGACATTCATCTTTTGATGTGTTTGTTCAGAGTGTGTGTGTCTTCTGACATTACATTTTGTATGTGTATGATCAGACATACATTTTCTTTGTGTGTGTGTGTGTGTGTGTGTGTGTGTGTGTCTTCTGACAGTAGTATGTTTTTAATGTGTGTGTTCAGAGTTTTTGTGTCTTCTGACAGTGTTGTTTTTATCTATGTGCTCAGAGTGTTTGAGTCTTCTGACAGCATTCTTTTTTCATGTGTGTGTTCAGAGTGTGTGTGTGACCGCAGAGGATCAGTGCCTGAAGTGTGTGATGTGTCGGGGAACTGCATCTGTCGTCATGGTGTTGAGGGCAAACAATGTGATCAGTGTCGACCAGGACACCACTCTTTTCCTTACTGCCAAGGTGAGGCATCTTTCCCTCTTTTAAAACCGCACCTCAAATCTAAATGATTAATTCTCAGAACATTTGTATTTTTTTCCCACCCTAACAAGTTGTGTGAACATGGATTGTGTGTCATTGTTGAAATACGGGATATGTGTAGGTTTGTATTCAAAGTGTGTGACTTTTGACACTAGTATATATTAATGTTTTTTTCAGAGGGTTTGGGCCTTTTGACAATAGTATTTTACATGAGTGAGTGTTCAGCGCTTTTGTGTATTTTGACAATGTTATGTTTTTCATGTATGTGCTCAGAGTGTTTGTGTCTTAT